>WBNM01027978.1:0-34224 GCA_013399055.1 Ramphastos sulfuratus | reverse complement strand
GTGAGGACAGGCTGGGAGGTGGAGCTGTTCAGCCTGGAGAAGGCTCCAGGGAGACTTGAGAGCAGCATTTCAATATCTGAAGGGAACCTAGAGACAGGCTGGGGAGGGGCTGTTCAGAAGGGCCTGTGGGGACAGGCTGAGGGCAGTGGTTTGGAACTGGAGCAGGGCAGAGTTAGGTTGGAAATCAGGAGGAAGCTCTGCACGGTGAGGGTGGGGAGAGACTGGCACAGGCTGTGCCCAGGGAGGTGGTTGAGGTCCCATCCCTGGAGACATTCGAGGTCAGACTTGCTGTGTCCCTGAGCAGCCTGCTGTAGCTGGAGGTGTCCCTGCTGAGTGCAGGGGGTTGGATCTTTGAGGGTCCCTTCCAGCCTGATGCAGTCTGTGAAGTGGTGGAGCTGTAAAGTTCACAGGTTGGGATCGGAGGAGGTGGAAGNGGGGGGGGGGAATTGGCAGCCCTGGAATGTGCTGCTGCACAGTGTGGCATTGATTGTCATCACGGTGCATAATGTGGCGTCCTCGCTTGGGAGAGCTTCGCCGCCAGGCACTGGGAAGAGCTCAGCAAGGGACCACACAGAGCCTCCAGCCTCCTGTGGGCTCTGCACCACTCGTGCCTGATCTGTGGAGAGAGTGAACCTCTCACCACACAGCTGGGAGCTGAGGCTACCTCAGGAAGCTGCAGGGTTTGTGCTTGCAGCCCAGGAGGTCTCTGGTTTGCTTCTTGGTACGTTGGCCAAGACAGGAGCAGTCAGGAGTGGAGCCCTTGAGGGAGGTGGAACCAGGGACCAGTCCTGCTCTGGACTGGGAGCCTGTGGTCTGCTGTGGTCATCTGTGCTGGGATGTGCTGCTGCGAGCACCGTGGGCTGGCTGGGGTGAGGAGGGACCCAGTGTCACAGTGAGGACATCTGGGTGGTGAAGGTGTCTTTGGAGAGGGGAAGGAGCTGTACCAGGATGAGGGGAGTGTGCTTGACAGAAAGAGGGGGAAAGGTTGAAGGATTTGTTTCTTTGTTTAATTCTGTTGTAATCAAACCCAGAGGCCTGGTGTGGGGGAGAACCATTCAGTGCTGTCTGGCACACGGTGCCCATTTGTCTTCATTTGTGTGTGGGGAGGTTGTAAATCTGCAGCAGCACGTTGCCAGCGCTCGGGCTTCACATGCACGTTGAAAATGATGGCACCTGACAGTTCCCTAACAGCTGAGAGGGTTTTCTGCTTCAGAAAGCAAAATATTGGAGGAGTTGTGCAGTGTGTAGAAATAATTTGAGGAATTAGAATATCCAGCAGACTTTTCTTGGGAGGGCAGAAGAGTGCCATGTCCAGCTCCAGGGCACCCAGCACAGGGAGGACATGAGGAGGCCACAAGGATGGTCAGAGGCTGGAGAACCTCTCCTGTGAGGACAGGCTGGGAGGTGGAGCTGTTCAGCCTGGAGAAGGCTCCAGGGAGACTTGAGAGCAGCATTTCAATATCTGAAGGGAACCTAGAGACAGGCTGGGGAGGGGCTGTTCAGAAGGGCCTGTGGGGACAGGCTGAGGGCAGTGGTTTGGAACTGGAGCAGGGCAGAGTTAGGTTGGAAATCAGGAGGAAGCTCTGCACGGTGAGGGTGGGGAGAGACTGGCACAGGCTGTGCCCAGGGAGGTGGTTGAGGTCCCATCCCTGGAGACATTCGAGGTCAGACTTGCTGTGTCCCTGAGCAGCCTGCTGTAGCTGGAGGTGTCCCTGCTGAGTGCAGGGGGTTGGATCTTTGAGGGTCCCTTCCAGCCTGATGCAGTCTGTGAAGTGGTGGAGCTGTAAAGTTCACAGGTTGGGATCGGAGGAGGTGGAAGCAGGACCCAGCTGTGTGCAGCTGAATGTCATCCTCCTGGCAGCTCTGTTCTCCCAGGACCCAGGCTAGGTTGCTGCAATGTTTGATTACAGCTCCTTATTGCATTTGTCTGCCCTAATTCTTCTTTACCTTGAAGAGGTGGAGAACATGGCACCAAATGTGCTCAGGAGTGATGCAAACAAACAGCTCCTTCATCCCTGGTGGGAGGAGTGCAGGAACAGCTCAACGTGCTCGGGATGTGCTGGTTGGAAGAACTCAGGGTTTGGACCAGGAAAGCCTCTCCTGGACTGGGTGAGGAGGGGGAGGCACAAAGCCTGCTGAGTGTCTGTTCAGTGGCACTGAGAGGAGCTGGTAGTCCTGAGGAGGAGAGGGGGAGGAATGGAGGGAGGAGGTTGCCAGGCTGGAGCTGTGGGGTTCAGCTCAGAGCCTCTCTGAGCACAGTTAGGAGCCTTTTGCTTTGGGTCACCCTGGTCTTGTAGTGGAGGTCTGACTTGGAGTGAAGCTGGCAGGAGAGCTCGGGGGGGGTGGGCAGCAGTGGCTGCTGTGAGTCTTGTGGCATGCAGACACCTCACAGGTGTGAGTTGGCTTCCCAAGTCTCTGTGTGTGGACCACCTCTTGGGTTTGCCAGCCCACACAAGTGCCACATGGCTGTAGACAAGCAAGAAGCAGCAGGAAGCTTTGCAGAAGGCATCCTGGCTTGGGCACCTCAGCCCTCGTTGGCAGTGCCATGCTGCTGCCTCTGGAGGAACATCCTCCACGAGCTCAGTGAGGCACTGGGGGCCTTGGCACAGACCTCTCAGCCTGTTCATTAGGACGTGGGAGGTTGTTGGGCTGTTGGCAGGCTTGAGCACCTCCAACTGCTGAGGACTGCTCCATGGAACAGAAGGGAGCTCATAGTCCTGAGGAGGAGAGGGGGAGGCATGGAGGGAGGAGGCTGTGCCTGCTGCTGCCCGGCTGGGGCGGAGGGGTTCAGCTCGGAGCCTTTCCCAGCACAATTCTGAGCCATTTTATTTAGGTCACCCTGGTTTTGTTGCTTTCAATGTGTGCCTCCCTTAAAGTGGGAGAAAATCAAATACATTTTTCTCTGTGGAGCCTTTTGTGAACTGCTTGGGCATATTTTAAACAACCCTGGGAACTGTTAGGATTATTAAAGCCTTTGGCTCCTCCAGGTGTTTTTTCTTTCCTCTATTCTGCACTATTCCTCCTTCCAGGCAGTGAGTAATGAAGTGGTGTTGCCCTTCCCCTTCTCACAGCCCCGAGTGGATTGGAAAGAAAAAAAAAGTTAAATAAACTAAAGGCCATTAGTGAGGCTTTGTGTAAGAAACTGGGTCTGCATTGGATCTGCGTGAGGTGTGCTGGGCCAGAGGAGAAGTCTGCTGGGTTTAAGTGTCTGTTTGGGACTGATACTGCCTGGCAAGTCCTTTTATCTTCCTGTTTCTTGTTTACATGAAGTGCTAAACCTGCTCATTTCATACCATGCTCTCAGAATTAGTTCAGATCAATCAGCTGCTGTAAGCCTCCAAGCTGAGCCATAACCACATGTGAGAAGAGAGAGGACTTCTTGGCTTGCTCTGGGCACGTTGGGTGGGAGTGGCTCTGCTTGGTGGCCCAGTGCCACCCCCGTGCTGGGGACATCCAGCCCTGGCTGCTGGCCTGGAGCATGTTCAGAGCATGCTCTCGGGAGGGCACTCTTGCAGCCAGTGTCAGGGAATCAGACCGGTGAGAGCTGAAAGGGAGCTCTGGAGATCTGCAGTCCAACCCCAGCTGCTGCAGGTGCTGCTAGCTCAGGTTAGCCAAGGCTGCAGTGTCCAGCTGGGGTTGCAATCTCTCCAGAGGAGACTCCACAACCTCTTGGGCAGTCTGCTCGGGGCTCCAGCACCCTCACACCGAAGAAGTCTCTGAAAAGAGCCCAGCCCCATGCTCGTGACTCCCCCCTTCAGCTCTTGGGAGCACTGAGCAGATCCTCTCTCGGTCTGCCCTTGTCCAGGCTCACCGGCCCCAGGTCTCAGCCTCTGGCTGGTGATCACTCATGGTGGGTGAGCAGCCAGCCCCTGCAGCTGGGAGCTGCACCTTCCAGTCCTCTTCCTTCTAACCCTGACCGAAATTCCTTCTCCTTTGTCAGCCAGGTGCTAGCTGCATGGCTTGAGCCGAGCCCTGGGCAGCTCAGAGCCCATTTAAAGCGCTGGGCGAGGAGAGCCTCAGCTGGAGGAGAGTTAACTTGTGGCCAGCCACAGCTCAGGAACGTGCTCGAATTTCATCTCTGGGTTGCTGGTTTGTTTTTTTTTTTCACCCTTCCCCTGAAATAGGGATCAATTTGCTTACTCCAGGGTTTACTGCCAGTTACCTTGACTGTGTCCTTTCTCCTTGATGAGAACTTGAACAAGCCACTTGTGTTTGCCTCACAGAGAAGCGTGAGAAAGGAGCTGTGTGTGTGAGCCTCTGCGCTCTGCTCATTCTATTCAGCCCTTTGTATATTCAAATTCTTCTACTTTCAGTTCTTGCTGTTCTGCCAGATTTCCATACCATTGATGGGGCTCCTGAATTAATCAGTTTCTTTCTCCCCCCAGCCTCCCTCCCATACTCTCACCACCTTTTTGCAACTGGTGAAAAGTTTTTTCTGGGCGCGCGCTGCCCTCCCCGTATTGATTTTCCTCTCCTGCCTGTCTCCCCAGCTCTCAGATGTTTTATTTTGCACAGCCTTAATAGAATTTTCCTTTCACCACAGCACTTTATCTATTCAGGAGGCTTCAAGAAGTCTCATTGTGTCACTGGACTATGGAGGAAAGAGCCTATTCTTCTCCTACAATGGCTACCCGAAAAAATAACCCAGGGTGGGGTAAACTCAGAAAGGGCAGAGAGGGAGATAAAATGTTCTGACCTTAGGAACCAGCAAAGATGCCCAATTAGCCATTGTTGCACGGGCACCAGCTGCCTGCCACAACACCCCACTGATTAGTTTTACTTGGAGCCATGCTTGGTCCATGGCTGAACCTTGCTGCAGAGCTGCTTCCTCCCCTTTGCAGCTCTTCAGGTTTGAACTGGTGGGGCTGAGCCTTTCCTGGGGAGCTGTGTGCCCACCTGTGCCCATCTGCTGGAGGGATGGGTCACAGAATCTTTCAGCTGGGAAAGAACTTCAGGATTGTTGAGTCCAACCCTCGACCCAGCACCACCACAGCCACCAAACCCTGTCCCCGGGTGCCATGGCCACAGGTTCTGAATGCCTCCAGGGGTGGGGACTCCACCACCTCCCTGGGCAGCCTGTGCCAGTCTCTGCCCACTCTTGCAGGAAAGGCATTTTCCCTGCTCTCCAACCTAACCCTCCCCTGGCACAATTTCAAGCCATGAGGTGCCCACCTTCAGGGCATCTGCACCCAAGAGAAAGTTTTGTGCCCACAACTGGACATTTAGCCTGCTGGGACACTCCGGGCTGAGCTGTGGCTGTGCTAAAGCAGGGTTGGAGTGGTGCTGGGCCTCATCTTGCATCTCTTTTGCCCCTAACAGCAGCACAAGCATCCTGCTTGACATCCCCAGTAGTGTCCTTGCAGCAGGAGGTGTCCTCTTCAGACAGCAGCCCTGTCAGTGCAGCTCCAGCCAGGACAGGCTGTGCACAGGGGCAGCCTCTGGCTCCAGAGGCAGGAGAGGACTCTGGACTGGTGAGATCAGTGCTGTGGTGCACCCAGGACCTCCCTGGGCTCTGCTATGGGACTGGGGTCAGAAAGGTCACACTGGGAGAGCTGCATGTTAAAAGTCCTGGCAGTGAGCTGATGTGGGGGCAGAAGGGTGGTCAGCAGGCTGGGGGAGAGCAAGGCCCAGGGATGCTGGAGGAGGCAGTGTTGGGTGCAACCTGCAATTTTTGGTTCCAGTAAGGCCAAGACCTGTGAGAATGAAAAATAAAGATTGCTGTGCAGCTGTGACCCCAGAGCAGAGATAAGTGGCCGGGGGGGGCAGAGGGGAGCTTGTCCTTATCTGCCTTCTGATAATTCTCATACTTGTGAATTTTCCTCCGTGGAGTGAAGAAAGGCAGCAGGACAAATGGCTCTGTGCTTCCTGTGGTTGGGATTTTTCAGTGCATCAGCATCTTTAGGTCTCATTTGAGATGGGTTTCGAGGAGCCAGTGCTGCTCTCCCCCAGCTCAGGCCTTTGCTGAGGCATTTTGCAAAGCTCTTGGGCTGAGAAAGTTAAAATGAGATAAGCAGAGGCAGGTTTGTAGATTAATTGAGGCACGGTGTGAGGTTTCCTGCACTGCTTCATCTGCCATGCAGCTGTGCTGGCAGAAAGAGAGGTCAGCACAGGGAGGGCAGAGGTGGTTGAGGTAAAAGGTAGAGCCCCTTTGGTGGCACCATGTGAGATGAAGAGAGCTTGTAAGTGCTTTGTGAATCACTGGTGCTGGAAGAGAGGAGGTGGAGGAAGCCAGGATGTGAGAACATGGAAGTGCCATAAAAACTAATGGAGGATAAAACCCCTAAAACTCCCCAAAGACACCCCCAGGGAGGAAACCCCAGGGTTCTCAGGCACTGGCACAGGCTGCCCAGGGAGCTGATGGAGTCACCACCCCTGGAGGGGTTTAAAAGCTGCGTGGATGTGGTGCTGAGGGAGGTGGCTCAGTGGCAGGATTGTGAGCTCTAGACAAGTGCTTGGGCTTGGTGATCTCAAAGGTCTCTTCCAACCCCAACAGTTCTGTGGTTCTGTGATGTAAAGATCTTCTCCCTGCCCACAGCACCTTCAGCAGCTTGGTGGAACAGGTTTCCATCCTGGTGGGGGACAGAGTCTCTAATTTCTACTCACAGAGCTTGCCCAGGACCTTTCCTGCAGCATCCAGCACTAACCCACCCCAGCTCCTCCAGCCCCTGAGCCACAGCTTAAGATGGTGATGCTGGAAAGTAAAGCTCAGCACCACATCCTCTTAAAACAAGTGTAAAATTCGAGGTGTGGCTGTGCAGATTAAACAGAGGTGGAATAAATCATGCAAATGGTAATGGGAGTCAAAAGCAATTTGGTTGCTCTTCAGTAGGTTTCATCAGGCAGCTCTCTGCTCAAGTGGAAATGCCAACTCTGATGCGAATTGAACTTTCTCCCTCCTCCCTCTCCCCTCTTTCCTCTTGCTTTTCAAAAGGCCTTTTGAAAGCCTCTGGATCCTTGCTTGGCTGCCCAGCTTGTACCCTGCTTGTGCCTCTGGTGACCTCCCAGTTCTCAGTCAAGGCAGCGACTCCAGTTTGGAGAACTCATGGACTTGATTTGCATCCACGACTCCTCTTGGTCCTTCCTCATCCCCCTGCAAAAGGGAAAGAGGCTGAGATGAGGCACAGCCAGGGACCAGCAAGAGCTGCAGCAGCTCCTCGGATGTTTTGGCTTTTTGGGCAGCAGAACTTTTCAGGTTCACTTTTCTGCTTTAGGATGAAATGTCAGCTGGGACAGGGGCTGAGAGCAGCAAGTTCCCAGGAGCAAGAGCTGACTCTGGGCAAAGGCAGGGATCTGCTGCATCGTTCATACCTGAGCTGAGGCTGCTCCTGCCTTTGTCTCTCCCCTCCCCAGTCTCTGTTGTGTCTTTGTGAAGCCTGCAGGCAGGGGTTAAAGCCTCCATCTCCCCTCTTCTGTCTTGCAGGTGGAGGACGCCATGCTTATGTTTGACAAGACGACCAACAGGCATAGAGGTAAGAGAGGGCAGGGGCTCAGGCACCACCTCTGTGGCAGCTTCTGTGTGGTGAGCACAGCCAAAGCCTGCTGTCAGCACAGTGACCCTGGGGCTAACCCCAGTGCTGCAGCAGAGAGGGCTGGTGGAGGTGCAATGCCCTGTGGCACTGGGGTGTTCTTGCTAGAGGTGACTTTCCTGCTCTGCCTGATGGCTTCTCTTTGGGGGGACCATTGCCAGGCTTCATGGCAGCCCTGGAGATGGTGAAGCCCAAGGAGCTGGGTGTGGTGAGGCTGCAGGGGAGCAGAGGCTTTGTGCCAAGGTGACCAGCATTAGGCTAAGCTGGGCATAAGGCCAAGGCAAGCTGAGACACCAGGGAGTGAAGGTGCTGAACTCTTCTGCTGAAAGTGCAGCCGTGGAGCCCTGAGACTGAGGACTGCTCATGCTCCAGTGCTGGATCTCAGAGGAGGGATTACCTTCCACATTGCACAGGAGACAAGGTCTCAGCACTGCCTGTGGGGTCTGTGGAAGTGAGCTGGGGCTGATGCTCACTGTCCTGGCCACTGCTTGCAGTGGAATCAGTGAAGTTCCTCAGCCTCTTGGCGAGAGGTTCAGGTCACCACTGCAGCAGAGAGGAGGAGCTCCAGGCAGAGAGCAGCTTGGCAACTGCTCCCTTCCAACTGGGAGCAGCTGAACCCCCCTGGCTCTGAGACCCTCTCCCCTTCTGTCCAGCACCACTACTGGTTCTGTGCCAGAGTCTCCTTGCTCTAAGGTCTGTCTGGGGGCAGCCTGGGAAGCCAGCAGAGCTTGTGGCTTCTGCCTCCTGTGACAGCATGGATGTGGGGCCCCAAGGGTTGTCCTTTGCCCTTCATACTCCAGCATCTCCATGGGGTTTGTGATTGCTGTGCTGTTGTCCTAGCCACGAGTGTGTCAGCTGCTGGGAGCAGGCTGTTTGCTTGGGCAGGATGCAGAAGGTGCAGAGGAGCCTGTGCCTGGGCAGGCAGCAATGGGAGCCCTGGGAACAGGGAGAGCAGCCCAGAGTGCCTGGCTGCTGCCAGCTCACCATGGCAGTCAGGAGATCAGACCTCCCAGTGCTGTCTGAGCTATTCACTGCTCTGATGTTTGCCTGAACAAGCAACTTAGTGCATGCACATGGCTGAGTGAGGCAGGCAGGCCTCCAGGACAGCATTCCCTCCCCCTGGCAGTTCTTCCCAGGCACCAATCCCTCTCTGAAGTCAGGGACTGTGGTACCCTGGAAAATGCAGGAGTGAGCAAAAGGGTTGGTTGGAAAGCTGAGCTGTGCTGCAGAGCCAGGGCAGCCTGCGAGGGGCCAGGGCAGCGCCGGGACAGGAACTGAGCCTTCAGAACTCACAGGGTCTGGAAAGTTCAACCCCTGACAACTTCCTTTTATCTCCAGGGAACTTTCCACCCTTCTCTTTGCAGCCACCCTTAACCAGGCCATAAATCCTCTTCTCTATTCAGGATCTTGGCACCTCGGTGGCTGCATTTACGAGCTGCCTTTTGTGGTGCTTCTGTGCTGGGCACAAGGACCTCTCACCCCTGCTCTGGCACAGTCTGCTCGGGGGGCACTGGGGGGCTCTGCTCCCTGCAGGCTCATGCCCATACCCAGCAGACTTGGCCCCTGTGCACGTGGCTCAGCAACTGCTGCCTCCTCCTCTTTGTGGTCCTTGCTTTTGTCTCTTCACCTGGCAAACTGTAGTGTGCATCAGGCAGGCTGGCATGAGTGCATCCTGAGCTGCACCTCCATGGCCTGGCCTGGCTCTTGCAGCCCAGTTCACCTGACCTGTGGCTTCTCTCTGCCTCCATCACCCCATGGAGCAGGTCTCCACTGTCCCTTTCCAAGGGTGTAGGAGGCCCAGGGAGTGCATGTGGACAGCCTGTCCTGGGGGACATCAGCCTGTCCTGTAGCACAGCTGCAGCCCATAACAGGGCTGGGTGGCCCCAGCAGCTGCTTTGGCCCCAGATAAGGGCTTTGCTCTGGAGGCAGGAGGAGGAAGTCTCCATTTGCTGGGACGTCCCAAATCCTGCAGGTTTCTCCCTACTGAGACTCCTGACTGGGCCTGCAGCAAGCTCTGTTCTGCCCACCCAGCTTGCTGGTGGTCTCTGGTGGCTTCACTGGGCTGCACTGCCAGGCCAGGCAGCAGCCCCTGCAGGGACATGCAGAGCAGCTCCTGCAGGCAGGACACTCAGCTCTTCCCACCCTGCTCAAGGTGATCCTTGTGCCCTCCCCACCGGTGGCACAGTGCTGCTGTAAGCACTTTGCACAGCATGAGGGCACTGGGCAGGGTTCTGCTTGTCCTCTGCTCCTGCTGAGCTCTGCTCTAACAGCTCTGGTTTAGCCTTGCTGTGCTCCTGGGGGAAGCTGGAGCAGTGCACTGTGAGCCCTGCTCTCAGGTATGAACCTGAGTGATAAGCTCCAGGGGAAGGATTCCTCCTCCAAAAACATCTTTCTGCTGTTTGATCTGGAGAGGAGGTTCCTGAGTGCTGGAGTTGGGGGCTGCAGATGGAGGGGGCACCTCAGCTGCCAAGGAACCCTTTGGTGTTTTCCACAAAGGGCTTTTGTCCCCATGGCCTGTGTGGAAGGCCAGAGGGAACAGCTCTTCCTTCTACCTCCAGGAGCTCTCTGGTTTGATTTCTTTGCTCTGTAGCCTGTTTTCTCTGCTTGCAGACTGTAAAGTTTCTCTTTGCATCAGCATCCTTGCGTGAGCTGCTGCAGGAGATCTGAGGGGGAAGGAGCCAAGAGTCCCACCAGACCCAAGTCCAGCTGCTGCTGGGTGGGGATGATGTTAGGATGAAGTTACTCACATCTCCTGCCTGCTCCACCAGCAGCAGGCTCTGGACCCGGCTCTGTCCCGCTGGCAGGGTGGGCTGGAGGCCTCCCTCCCAGCTCCTGGCACACAAGGGAGCCGTCTGGCACCCAGCTCTGTTTGTCAGGCTGTTTCCCAGGGAACAGGCTTCCCCTTTTGCTGGGTGCAGGACAATCCTGCCTCCTTCCCAGGATTAGCCAAAATCCCTGCGAGCGGCTGGGGCCCGGCCGGTGCCAGGGGACCGGAGCGGGTGCCAGGGAGGGGTGAGGGGCTGGGCTCTGGCTCTTCACCTCTGCCTGTCTCTGGCTGTGCTAAACACAGGCTGCCACTTCTGCCAGCCTTTCACTGCAGGAGTGCTTACAGCTTGGAGTGCTGTAGGTGAAGCAATCCCTCACTTCCCTGGGTCGCTCTGGGCTCTGCAGGGTGCTCCAGACTTGGGCACTCACTCGTGGCTGTGGCTGTGCAGGCAGCTGGCACTCGGCAGGCAAAGCCCTCTGGGCCAGCTGGGTTAAGATGCTGTTCCACAGAACACCTGTGTTGGAAGGGACCTCTAAAGGTCATCCAGTAGAAGCCCCCTGCAGCGAGCAGGGACATCCTCAACTAGATCAGGTCACTGAGAGCCTCGTTGAGCCTCACCTTGAATGGGCCCCAGGCACCTCCCTGGGCAATCTCCTCCTGGAAGGCAAATGTTGGTAGTCCTCAGTTTCTGTACCCTGGGTTGTACATCTGCACTGCCATCCAGGGAGCAAGCCACACACAGCAGCTCTCCACACAGCCTGGAAGTTCACTTCCATCACCTTAACTGCCTGAAATTTCATAGAGCTGAAAACCACCAGGTCAGTCTTGAAAGGATTTAGTAATAGGAAAGGGAAGGGGCAGGGACAGGCTCACAGGATGTCAGGGGTTGGAAGGGACCCAAAGAGGTCGTTGAGTCCAACCCCCCCGGCAGGGGCAGGGGCAGGGGAGGTTGTTTTGTTCCCATTGCAAAGTGCAGATAAAATCTGGAACTCAGCATTAGTTATTGATCCTTGGGGTTGGAGGGAGCCTGGCAAGATGATGATGTCCTTCTGACTTCATTACAGAAGGGAGCCCAGAAGCATACCAATGTGCTCCCTGCCAGCCCAGCCAGGCTCTGCCCTCACGGGGAACAGGAGGGTCCTGCTCCCTGCTTGCTCCCTGCTTGCTCCATCCCCATCCAGCAGAGCCTCAGAGGCCTTGTGCAGGTGGAAGCAGTTGGTGCTGTGGTTTTGTTTATTGGAAGAGACAGGAGGGAGGCTGTGTGTGAGGGATCAGCTGTGCTGTGGCCAGGATGAAGCTTTTCTTAGGGGAGAAGCAGCCTCTTGTGCTCTGTCTGGCTGCCAGAGCCTTGCTTTTGGAGCTGCCCTCTGAAGTTGGGATTGACATTTTTATAGATGAGATAGAAAGATAATTAAGAGCCACTGCAATTATTTGTTTATCACCATCTCCCTCAAGTAAGGCAAGGTCAAGTGCATTTAAAAATACCTCCCCCCAGGCAGTTCTGAGTAAAGAGCATTGAAAATACAGAGAAACATCTCCTGAATTTGGTCATTTTTTGGCACAGTGACAGCACTGAGAGCTTTGAGGGCAGCTTGGAGGGAACCTTCTGTCTGCTTCCAAGTCTCAGGTGCTAGAAGGAGAGGAAATGGCCTGAAATTGTGCCAGGGGAGCCTTAGGTTGGAGATGAGGAAAATTTTCTTTCCTGCAAGGGCGGCCAGAGATTGGCACAGGCTGCCCAGGGAGGTGGTGGAGTCCCCACCCCTGGAGGGATTCAAGAAACCTGTGGCCATGGCAGCTGGGGACAAGGGTTTGGTGGCTGTGGTGGTGTTGGGTTGATGCTTGGGCTGGATCTTAGAGGGCTTTTCTAACCCAGACAATTCCATGACTGTGGTTCTGTGCCCACACACTCCTGCTCTCAGGATGGGACTGAAGGGGCAGGTTGGCCCTGGAGGATTTTGGAGCAGGCTCCACAAACCCCGGGTGGGAGTTTCTGCTTGCAGTGTGAAGTGCTGGCAGGGCTCTGGCTGGGAGGTGTGGCAGGCTCTGAATGGAGGCAGTGTCGTCGTTGCTGCTGTCCTGGGTGAGATGAGCTTTCTGGTCCCTTGGCAGCTCTCTCACTTCAGAAATGAGGCTCCTGAGAGTGCTGATGTTGGGAGGGAAGTGCTTGCTCTGCTCCCCAGCCGCTCAAACTCATCCCAGGGCCCTGAGCCTTGGCAGCGCCCAGCGAGATTTCAGCCCCTGGTACATCCCTGCAGGGTGTTTGCTTCTGCCAGAGACAGGGAGGGTGGGAACGAGCAGGAGCTGCTGGGGGGGGTTGTAGAGTGATTTTCTAGCAAATATTTGCTTCCAAACCTGACGTGAGGGCTGTGGAAGATTCATTAGTTAATATTATTTACCACTTACAGCCCCATCAGTGGAGGTGGTGATGGCTGAGCTGTGACACCGTCAGTCAGAGCTGCCTGTTTGGATTGCAGCTCTGACATGTGCCAGATGAATATTTCATGGGGGGGCTGTTTTTAATATTACATCCTCCCTTATAAATATTCATGGGGGGAAAAACACAATTCGTGCTGAAGAGCAATCTCCAACGTGTCAGGAGTTCACCTCCACCCCCGGGGGGGCTGGGGGAGGAGGCAGGGTAGGAGTTGGGGATGGCTGTGGATTGGTGAGGTGGAGCATGGGGACTGCTTGGGGTCCTTGCTTTTGGGGGCTGAGTGGCTTTGTCTCACCACCTCCCATTTCACAGAGCTGTTGAGGTTGGAAGAGACCTCTGAGATCATTGTGTCCAAATGCTCACCAGGCAGTGATCTCAGAGGTCTCTTCCAACCTCAGCAGTCAACTGATTTGTCCCCCTCAGCCTCATGGGGACACCAGGAGCTGCTGAGGTGGTCTGCAAGTGGCTTCAAGCACCACACCTTTGGTGCTGCTCCCTTCTTGGGTGTTAATAAGCAACAAAACAAAGAGCTGCCAATTCTCGGATCCCTCTCCCTTGCCTTTTTTTTCCCTTTCCTGGCCAATGCCCTATTGCTGCTGCATCCTTTTGGGGGGTGGGGGTGGGGGCACCTCAATGTGAAGTGGAGAAAAGAAAGGCTGAGCCCAGAAGGCTCCACTTCAGAATAACAAATAAGGCTCCTGGCCACGCTTCTCAAGGCGATTATGGAGTGTCTCTGGTGGTTAGAGTCGTGGTGCCCCCAGCCTCACGCTGGAGAGCACCACCTGAGGCTTGCAATAATTGCCCAGCCATGTCCTGTCTGTCACACCTTATTGCTTAATTTGATACCAGGGATGAAAATTACATCCAGAGGAGAGGAGAAGGGAGCCAGCAGCTGCCCCTGCTTGGGCTGCACCAGAGGAATGGGTGTGTGCAGATGCTGGCTGTGAGGAAGGGGAGAGGCTCAGCTTGGCCAGCAGCAGGCAGGAGGTGGCCTGGAGGATTTATTTTCTTGTTTAACAGGCAAATGTAATAATGAGACACACACACACAAAAAAATAGAATCCCACCCCACCAAGCTGCAGTAAGGGTTGCAAACACAGCCCAGCAATTTGTGGGGATGTCTCCCAGGAGGTGATCAGACTTGGAGATAAATCACAGAATGGTTTGGGTTGGAAAAGGCCTCTGAGGTCATCCAGTCCAACCAGCAGCCCAACCCCACCATGGCCACCAAACCATGTCCCCAAGTGCCATGGCCACAGGTTTGTTGGAGCCCTCCAGGGATGGGGACTCCACCACCCCCCTGGGCAGCCTGTGCCAATCCCTGACCACTCTGGCAGCAAAGAAATTTTTCCTCATGTCCAACCTCACCCTCCCCTGGCACAGTCTCAGGTCATTTCCTCTCATTCTGTCTCCTGAGCCTAGGGAGCAGAGCCCAACCCCACCTGGCTGCAGCCTCCTCTCAGGGAGCTGCAGAGAGCAATGAGCTCTGTCCTCAGCCTCCTCTGCTCCACACTGCACACCCCCAGCCCCCTCAACTGCTCCTCCCCAGCCCTGTTCTCCAGCCCCTTCCCAGCTTCGTTGCCCTTCTCAGGAGGGTTTAGGATGGATATTAGGAAAAGTTTCTTTGCTTCAAGAGTGCTCAGGGATTGGGCTGGGGTCGTGTTGGAGAGGCAGAGAACATCTGCAGAGCCTTTCCCATCTCTGAAAGGTTCTTTAGGAGACATCAGGCAAGAGTTGTGCAGGTATTGAAGACCTTTTTTAGCATTAGGATAATTCAGTTCCACTTGCAGAAAGTCCTGTTAGGAGCAGACCAAATCATCCTCCCAGCTGAGGCTGTGCCAGGAAGGCAGTGAGGTCATCGCCATAGGACTCCAGTTTGCCACCTTGATTGTCACTGCTGAGCAGCCAGCTTGAGTGACAGAGAAATTAGCAACAAATCCTGATGGGCTGCGAATGCAAAGAAACCCTGAACGCCCTAAGTTCTTGCTTATGAACGTAGTCAGGTGATGAAACCCAAGGCTTTTGCTGGCAGGCTGCGGGAGCGCAGTGATTAGCAGGGAGCTGGAGCCTTGGGGGACTGCTTGGAAATGTTAATTGAGGAGAGGCCAGAAAGGAGGAGAACAAAAGGCAGCGCTGACATAGGTGGGCAGAATTGCAATCAGCATGGTGACCTTGAGGAGCTGGGCACCCACTGCGGTGTAGGAATCCCGAGGGGCAGCTCCTGCCCCTCCCGGGCTGTTTGCCTGCCATGCGGTGCTGCTGGGAGCAGGCTGGGTGAGTGCCCTCACTGTGCCCTTTGGGTTGCTGCTGTCTGCTGGTTTGGGTAATAAAGCTTTCAGCCAGGGTGAGCAGGACATTCCCAGGAGGCTGAGAGATGGGTGAGCTGCAGCCCTTTGGCATCCCAGAGGGACTGATTTCCCTCCCTGTGCCCAGTGCCATCCCTGGGGTAAATCACCTCCTGCTGCTGCCACTTCAGTCACCCCCAGGACCTGGCTGCTGCTGAAGCCTTTCATTTCACAAGGTCCTTGCCACCTGCAGAGCCTCCTGGTGACCTGCTTGAACAGAGGTGGCACAGCCCCTGGGGCCAAGCCTTGGATCAGCAGAAATGGGTCCCCAGGTTCTGCTGGCAGCACAGGGGAAGGTTTTTACCCCCAGTCCTCCTGCTGGAGCAGGCTCTGCCACCTCTCTTCTGTCCCCTCTGTCCCCAGCTGTGCTCCTGCTCTTCTGGGCATCAGTTTTGAAGTGTTGGTGCTTTGGGTGGGGGGTGCTGCTGGGAGCTGTGGGGGGCACCTGCAGTGCTCCTGCCTTGCTGAGCAGGGTGAGAGTGCTGGGAGGGGGCTGACCCCAGCCCCACTCTGTACCCAGGGAGCAGAAATTGCTCCTGGGATGGTTTTTATGAGCAGGAGCTTGGAGCGAGTGCTGCTGCAGGAGGGCTTGGCAGTGGGGTGTGTAAGTGCAGGCATTGCAACCCTGCAATTAAGGGTTTACAGCTCTTGCCTGGGGACGTTCACCTAATCAATCCTCTTGTATTGCCAAATTAGAAGCTGTTCAAATTGCAGGCTTCACTATGTAAAATGTGTGCTGCAGCAGCTCCGTGGCTGGGCTGGGGCAGGTCCCACACAGCTTTCCTCACCTCCTGCTCCAGCTCCTGCCAGCCACAGTTTCACCTCCTTCCCTCCAGCACAACCTCCCCTACAGCTGGTTTAGCTGGGCAGGGCAGGGGGCTGGCTGCCTCTGCCCCTTTGCTGTCTCACTTCCCAGAGCATTGGCACATCCTTCAGCCTGTCCCCACAGGGGAGCTTCTTCAGTCCTCTCTCTCATCCCCTTTGTGGCCTCCTCCAGACCCTCTCCAGCAGCTCCAGGTCATTCTTGTGCTGGGGACACCAGAACTGGATGCAGTCTCCTTCTCTGGAGCCTTCCAAGGCCTGTCTGGATGTGTTCCTCTGTGCCCTGAGCTGGATTGTCTGGTCCTGCTCTGGCAGGGGGGTTGGACTTGATGAGCTCTTTGGGTCCCTTCCACCCCCTGACATCCTGTGAGCCTGTGAGGTCTCAGCAGAGCAGAGGGGCAGAATCCCCTCCCTCAGCAAAAGGGAGACCCTTCGAGCTCACTTCCCCAAACCCCTGGAGCCCCAGAGGTGATGGTGGTGGTGTGGTGGGGCACAGCCTCTGGGGTGGGCAGAGCCTTGCAGGACGTGTGGAGGGACACCAGGTGGGTTGTACCAGGCAGAGCTCCCTGGAGGCCTCTGCAGTCTCACCTCAGTGCCCCTGTGCCTGGTGGCAGTTTTCCCAAACCACCAAGTTTGGACTGGAAGATTTCTCTAATTAGGTTGATGAATGGGCACAGGCAAGGAGTGAATTTGCTTATTCTGTGTGTTTTGCACAGTTAAGCTGAAGTAAGAACATCTGGCACTTTGCTTTTCCTCTGGATCCCACAGAATCAGCTGCAGAGCAGCTTCTCTCAGCACTTTGGGCTGTGGAGTTTTGCCTTTTTAATTTATTGAGTGTCTTCTGGGCCAGGAGGACCTGCAGCCTGGGTGATGATCCCCAGCTCATGCTCCATTTTAAAACACCTTCCCCATGCTAACAGCTCCATCAGTTCTGCACTTTGGGAGAGGACCAGGAGCGAGCAGACTGAATGGCACTGACCCTACACAGCCCTCATTGAGGGATGTCAGAACTCACTGCAGACATGTGGAGAGTGAAGCCTTGGAAGGTCCCAGTGAAAGCAGTGAGGTTTGGGGGTCACAGTGTGGTGAAATGAGTCTCCTGCAAGTCCTGTCAGTGCTGAGCGTGGGTCCAGGTCTGACCCCGTGGCTGTGCCCACAGCATCCCTCTGCACTGACAGGCACAGAATTGCTTCACTTGGAAGAAACCTCCAAGGTCACCCAGTCCAACCTTCACCCCAACCCCACCACGGCCACTAAACCATGCCCAGCCATGGCCACAGGTTCCTTGAACACCTCCAGGGATGGGGACTCCACCACCTCCCTGAGCAGCCTGTTCCAGCCCCTGACCCTTTGCTCTCAGTGGGACCATCCCTGGCCTGTGTCAACCATCTGGGAGCTGTGTGGTTCACAGCTCCCTCTTCAGCCTGCCTCTGCTGCTCCATCACCCACCTCAGCTGAGCTCTCATGTCCAGCAGGGTGCTCAGAGTGAGGGCAGCACCCAAGGGAGAAGCCTGGCAAGAGTCTTCTGCCCCTGTGCTCAGCACTGCTCAGGCCACACCTTGAGTGCTGTGGCCAGTTCTGGGCCCCTCAATTCAAGAGAGATGTTGAGATGCTGGAAGGTGTCCAGAGAAGGACACCAAGGCTGGGGAGGAGCCTGGAGCAAGTTCTACATGGAAAGATTGATTGGCATTGGAATGGGCTGCCCAGGGAGGTGGTGGAGGGCCCATCCCTGGAGGTGTTGAAGAGGAGGCTGCATGAGGCACTCAGTGCGAGGGGTTAGTTAATGAGAAGGGTTAGGTGTGGGTTGGACTGGATGATCTCAGAGGTCTTTTCCAACCTGCTTCATTCTGTGATTCTGTGGTTCCAGCAGCAAACATTCCCCTGGCAGCCCCTGGAAAGTTCAGAGGAGCTAAAAGCCCTCAGAGGAGCTGGAGTTTGGTTTGGCTTTTGCTGATTCCTCTTCCCCTCTGTTGAGGTCTCTGCTCTCAGTGCCAGCCTGTCTGGGAGAGATTCCCTGCTGCTGGCACAAGGAGACAGAAACATTTGTGTGCCTCCAGGCTCTGGAAGTTCCCTGCCATTGCAGGGGAAAGTCAGGATGGCAAAAGAGTGGAATTTGGTTTCTTGCAAACAGCAGGCTCCCAGTGATGCTGCCCTGGTTTCCTCCTGCCGTTGGACTTGATTTGGCATTGTCCCTGGCAGGGCAGGAGCTTGGGGTGCTGGTCCTGCACCCAGCCTTGGGGCTCAGAGAGGTTGGGGAGCTGCAGGAGGGTGGTGAGAGGTGGAGGTGAGCTGCAGACCTGCCTGGCTGCTGGGGGAAGGAGCAGCTGTGGAGCAGAGCTGGGAGCAGCTGTGGGTATGAAATTAGTCATTCTATGGAGAAATGGATTTGATAAATAATAAAAGAGTGATATTAACAACAGATGCTTTCCAGGTCAGATGGCTTTGATAAAGGCACCCAGCAGCCCTGGGTAATGGTATGGAGGCTCTGGGTCTGTATTCATGGATCTCTCTGTATGAAGCAGGCTGTAAATAAGCAGGTGTTTGTGGAGGGGGGGCTGTGTGTACATCTCAATGTAGCTGGCACTTTATTTCTGTTTTAAAACGACAGCCAAAGTGTCCCTGCTCCTGCTCCTCGCAGGCTTTGAGGCTTGCCAAGGAAGCTGGAGGCTGATGGATGTCTGGGAGCCGGCGGCTGCCTCCCCCTCCCCTCCGCTTGTTTTTCTATTCCTGGCTTTTCATTTTGATAACTGTTTTGATTTGTGAAATCCTACACCTTAGCCAGTGTTTCCTTTGTGATGATTTAGTGTGCTCGTCTTATCTTTCACCTTAAATCTTTTGATAAGAGCATTTTAAAAAATGAAATTGCTACCTGACATCATTATACACTGCTGGCTGCCTGCCAGCCCGGGAGCTGCCGAGCAGCACAGCCTTGGAGAAGCCTTCCTGAGCCAGCCTGGGGCTGCAGGTGGGAGAGGGGAGGCTGAGGAGGGACCTGCTTGGGTCTTCTTGGGGCCTGGAGAACAAATCTTGTGAGGAGCAGCTGCGGGAACTGGGGTTGGTTAGGCTGGAGGCTGAGGGCAGACCTCCTTGTGCTCTGCAGCTCCCTGAGAGGAGGCTGCAGTGAGGAGGGGCTGGGCTCTAGTCCCAGGTGATGGAACAAGAGGAAGTTGCAGCAGGAGAGGTGTGTGTGCATTGAAGGTCAGGGAACATTTCTTTCCTGCAAGAGAGATTGGCACAGGCTGCCCAGGGAGTCCCCCTCCCAGGGGGTGTTCAAGAGCCATGTGGCCATGGCACTCGGTGCCGTGGTTTGGTGGCTGTGGTGGTGCCGGTTGAAGGTTTGGACTCAGTGATCTTGGAGTTCTTTTGCAGCTGAAATGATTCTGTGCTTCTGCAGCCAGAGTCTTCCCCATGCCCAGCCCAGGTGGGTGCAGCAGGGACCTTCCTGACCTCTCTCTGTTGACCATGGTGTGGTGGACACTGCCTGTGCAGGGGCTGGTGCCAGCTCTGTCCTGGCAATGCCACCGGCCGCAGAACATTCCCTCTCTTTCCTCCCTGCTGAATTGCCAGTTAGTCTAATTGCTGGGTGCCAGGGCAGAGGTGGGCTTGCTGCTGGGGCCAGCTTGTTTTGCCATCAGAGCCACCCAGTCCAACCCTGGGGTCGTGGTGTTTCTGGGGTGACTGCCAGCATGGCTTGCAACGTCCTGGTAACCAAAACGTCTCTGGCTGCCTGCTGGGTGTGATGTGCCAGGGGAGGGCATCAGCAGTGTGGGACCAGCAAAGAGGATGTCTGCCATGGCAGGGCCTTTTCACTGTCACAGAGGAGATTTGGTGAACTCTTGTCTTTGTGGTTCATGGCACTTGCTGCCTGCATCCATTTCCCCTCCCCAGTGGTGCCACCTGTGGACCTCTGCTTCCTCAGAGGCTTCCTCACTCCACTCCTGGGTTGCAGTCACAGGTTCCTAAGGAGCTGCTTAAGGAGTTGTTGCTTTCTACCTTCAGTGCTATTGGTGATCAACGTGGCCAAAGACTGCCCTGAGTCAGAGAATCACAGACTGGGTTGGGTTGGAAGGGACAGCTCCAGCCCTCTGCCATGGGCAGGGACACCTCCACCAGCTCAGGCTGCTCAGGGCCTCATCCAGCCCGGCCTGGAACACCTCCAGGGAGGGGGCACCCACAGCCTCCCTGGGCAACCTGTGCCAGTGTCTCCCCACACTCACAAGAATTTCTTCCTCATCTCCAGTCTCAGTCTCCCCTCTCCCAGCTCAAAGCCATTGTCCCTCTTCCTGTCACTCCCAGCCCTTGTCAGAAGTCCCTCCCCAGCTCTCCTGTAGCCCCCTTAGGTACTGGAAGGCTGCTCTGAGGTCTCCCCAGAGTTTGCTTCTGTTCACATCAGAGGTGATAGCAGCCCCCGGATCTGCTGCCAGGTGATTTAACAGCATTTGTGTCCAGCCTAACCCAATCCATCTCCCCTCACAGAGGAGAAAAAAGAAGAAAAAAAAAAAAAAAAGAAATTAAAAAAAAGAAAAACCTCTCCAAATAATAATCCTGTGTCCAAATTACTGCTTTTGGAGCTGTCTTGTCTCTTTTGAGGAGGAACTGGAGACAACCAGACAAGCTTCAATGGCAGGGAATAAAGAAACATCACTTTGTGCAGACAATCTTCTGTTAGCAGTCACTTTGCAGCAGCCATTCAATCAAAATGCTAATGGGCACGGCCGGGAGGGAGCAGGTTATTGTAGCACTAATTGATAGGCTCAGGGCTGGGGCTGGGCAGGAGCTGCTGGGGAGAGGTTTTGGAAATACGATTCTCTGTTAATTACAATGATCCTAATGAAAAAGGAGCAAACGATTTAACGAGGCTTTGGCTTGCAAGCTTTGGCTGCCAGTTACTTGGTAGGGTTGTGGTTGCTCGAGTTGAGTTTTGGGTTGGGTTTGTGTTGTGGTTTTTTTTTTTTTAAACCAGAAGTGATGAAAATCAGTTGGAAAGTGGAACCCTGGTGGAAAGTAGTGACTTTATCTAGAATTTGTGTGGCTGCTTTGCATCAGAATTAATCCTGCCCCATCTGAAGCCCTTGGAGAAGAAATCCACTCCTGTGTCTGTACAAGAGGCTGCTGAAAGCTGGAGCAGGGATGCAGCTCATAGCTGATGCTTCAAATAATCAGCAGCAATTAAAGCAGCAAGGATTTAAAGGTGGGTTTGGAAGGAGGAGCTGAGGGCCATTTGCTGAGCTGGGTACCAGGGTTGGGTGATGCTAATGGGGATTGGTGAGATTCAGTGATGGGAAGCCCCAAACTAAGACCTGCTTTATGATGCAGCAGGAGCTGATTGTCCATATCCCCCCGTGGGTGGGAGAGGTCTGCTGATGGTCCTGAGGTGTCTGTGGGGTTCCCAACCTGTGCTGTGCCCATCAGAGCCTTCCCTTCATCACCCCCTTCCTTCCCTTCATCCTTTTCCTTCCCTTGGATGGTTGGACTCAATGATCTTGAAGGTCTTTTCCAACCAAAACAATTCTGTGATTCTATGATTTATCTCCTCCCTTCCCTCCATCCCTTCTCTTTCTGCCATCCCTTCCCTTTCCCTCAACAGCTGGGCTCAGTGAGGCCCTTTCCAGCTGAACCAGTTCCCTGATTCTGTGACTCATGCCTTCTCTTCATCCCTCCTCCTCTTCATCCTTCATCCCTCTGCACCAGTGCTGCCTGCCACCATCCCTGCCCTCTCTGATTCCTGGGAACTGGGAACCCACAGAGCCAGGCAGAGCTGCCCCTGGCAGCAGCCTCTGCTTCAGCTGACTTGGGATGGATTAATTGATAACAAACCAGGGAAGGCTTTGGGGGGGTCGGGGGGGGGTGGGTGTGCTGTGCTTTGGTCGCTGGGGGTGGGGGCTCTTGCTGGGGGGGCAGGGATGAGCTCTGCTGCCTTTCAATTTGTCAGGCTCTCTCTCTCCAAGATGTGCCAGAGAAGAAAGGGTAATTAATAGGCTTGAAGTCATTTCCCACGTGTCAGTATTTCTGCCTTGCTTCCAAGTGATAATGTTGGCTGGCTCCAGGCCCCCAGGGAGCCTTCCATCTTATTAACTTGTCTAGGAGAAGCAGGGAGTGGGGACAGCTTGGGCCAGTGGGTGACATGAAATAAGGATTTGTGGTGTAGTGAGCTGTAAACACGGGGGCTGAGCAAGGAGTGGAAAGGGAGAAAAAAAACACCAAGGGAAGAAAAAAAGAGATTTGAAAGGGGTCACAGGTGTGCTGCAGGAGGGCAGGGCTTTATCCAGGGCAGCCTGTGCCCAGCCTGCAGAGCTGGGCCTGCCCTGGTGCTGTGCCCAATCTGGCATGTCAGAACTGGGTCCTGGCTCTGCCAAGTCACTCTGACTGTGAGGAGGGAACCACAGCTGGCTCGGCCACCACACACCCTGTGTGTCCAACAGGCCACACTGATACTTTGTTGGGGCTGTCCTGTGCTCTTGACTCTGCAGCCTTTGCTGCTGGCAGGTTGCCACCTCCATGCCACGCTGGCTGGCATGGCTGTGGGCAGGGGAACAGACCCTCCTCTTCAGAGCTGCTCTTTGGAGCTGAGGTTCTGCATCCTAGATCTCCATCCTCCTTGGGGTGTCTCCAGTTGTTCTTCATCCCACTGCTCAGCACAGGACCAACCTCCCTCTGCCTTTGCCTCCATGCTCTGCAGAGCACAGGACATTGCCCAGGGAGGGGATGGGGGCAGCACAGGCTGGGTTTGGAGGGCACAGGAACAGTTACAGAGTCCCAGAGTGCCAGGTTGGAAGTGACCCAGGGATCATCTGCTCCAACCTTTCTAGGTGCTGGTGTGGCTGAAAGGAGCTGGCTCAGCACCCTGCCAAGCTGAGCCTCCAAACTGCCCAGTGCAGGGGACTCCATTGCTGCCCCTGGGAGGTGATTCCAGTCTCTGGCTGTGCTCAGGAGGAAACATTTTCTTCTGGACTCCAGGTTGAACCACCTCAGCTCTCTGTCCTTTGGCAGCTTCCTGCAGCAGCAGCAATATTGGAGGAGCAGCTGTGTGAGTGCAGTTGGCAAAAGTGGGGTTTGGTTTCTTGCCCAAACTCCACTCCCCCTGGTTCTCTGTGTTCAAGGTGTTGCTGAGGGAGAGGATGCAGAGGAGAGGTCTGCAGTCACTGTGTGTGTTTGGTAACTCCAGCTGCAGTCCCAGCTCTGTGTCAGCACAGCAGCTGGGCTGGCTGCTTCCCCTGCCCCAGTCCTGGGCAGGTTTTGTTGATGAGAATTAGAACACTTAAAAATAGAGAGAGGATCTTTAGACTGTTCTCCCTGTTCCCCTGCATGATGGAGAAAGGATTGGATGGGACCTCAGTTTTCCCAGGTGTAGGAGTTCAGTGCTCTGCCTGGTGCAGGACCTGATCCCTCAAGGCATCCCTGTGTCTGGCATGGGCTTGTCCTGGGTCAGCAGAGCTCCAGAGCCTGCAGGGCAGGGAGCTGGGTGGGGCAGCACCAAACGGGGTTAGCCCAGGGCTGCAGTGTTGTTGAAATGAGAACAAACAGGGTTCGGTGGGTTCTGCTCTCTGGATGTGCCTCTGACTGCTGTGAAAAGGCTGCAAGACACCTTGGGGAGAGAGGGAGAGGAGAGGGCTGGGGAGCCCTGTCCTTAGGGGTAGAGCAGGCAGGTGCCTGGGAGCGGCTCTGGGGGCTGGGCTGAGCCCCCTCAGGCGCTGTGACCCTCCTGACAGACGTGGGCTGAGCTAAGGCTGCTGCTGGAGCCGCACACGGACCCTGCTCTGCTCCCCTCGGCTCGCTTTGGGGCTCCCTGGCCAGCAGAGCTGCAGGGGCAGCTGCCGGAGGGGCAGAGGCTGGGGCAGTGCTGCTCGGGGCCGGACAGGCTGTGCCTGGAGGTGGTTCCAGTGCTGTGTGAAGGAGCTGGGCCGGGCGGTGGAAGGAGCAGGATGTGCACATGTCCGCAGGGGTTCCCTTTCTTCCCTTTCCCCACCTCGCTCCTGCCCCTCAAGCTCACTTCTCATTTTCCAGAGCAATGCTGATGAGCAAAGATCTCTGACAACCTCTTTGCAAAGTGTGAGAAAGCTACAAGGAGTGGGACACAAAACCCGGCCGGGAGCCACCTCAAAGCTCTGCGGTGATTAAGCTCCCGAGCTGGGAAGTTCTTCTGCTCCGAGCCTGCTTCTGCACAATGGAGCTCCCCTTGCAGGCACTTGTTAGGGAGGCTCCAGCATCACCTCGTTAAAATTTGGTTCGATGTTCTGTGGAAATTCGAGCTGGCTCCTTGCTGCTGGGGGGAGTGCCCCTGCCTGCATCAGTGCTGCTGGCCCGGGGGGGCTGGCAGCACCTTCAAACAGCAGCACTCTGCGTGCCCCCGGTGAGGGCTGGGGGCACTCCCAGGGCTGCTTTGTCAAAGCAAACCAGAGACTAACGCGGGGGGAGGGCTTGGGGATCGCCCACTCCCTGCTGGGGGACCTGCTTTGGTGGCCGTGATGGGGTTGGTGGCTGAACTGGGTGACCTTGGAGGGGGCTGACCTTAGAGGGCTCTTCCAACCTTCATGACTGTATGGAGGGCAGGGAAAACCCCACAGCCCTTGGAGCTGCAGTGTGTTTTGAACCCCCAGGCTCTATGCTAGCTCTGGAGGCAGGAGGAGCCCGGACAGGGCAGAAGAGCTCCGAGCAGCTGTGCACTGCCCCCTCCTTCCCCAGCTGTGGCTCTGAACTTGACTCTGAAAACATCTCCGTGCCTCATCTATTGAAAGTTTCCATTACTGACTGGCAGAAAGGCTGCTTTTGTCTGCCTCTTGCCGCTGGGCAGAAGATAATGCTAGAAAGCAGCAGGTTTATCTGGAGAGAGCAGCCAGGGCAGGCAGCAGCCCCAGGCCAGCCGCAGCCATGGGTCAGACACTGCCCTCGGAGCGGGCACGGGGCCTGGCACAGCTCCAGCTGCTGTTCAAAGTGTTGGCACAGCTGGGGAAGGGCAGCAAAAGCCAGCGTGGCCCTGCCACTATCCAAACCCCTGCTCCCTCCTTCTCCCCTGGGGGCTGGGCACTAATGAAGCTGTGCCAGGCTGGAGGGACCTGTAAGCCTTGCTCTGTAGTGATGGCAACTCGTGAAAGAAGAGCTGCTGAGTGTCTGGGGGAGAGCCTTTGTCACTGAGAGTG
Source organism: Ramphastos sulfuratus (assembly GCA_013399055.1). NCBI lineage: Eukaryota > Metazoa > Chordata > Aves > Piciformes > Ramphastidae > Ramphastos > Ramphastos sulfuratus. Next base: position 9,193 of record WBNM01027978.1, on the reverse strand, counting down.
CCAGGGGAAGGTGCTTCAACCAGGGTAGGGCTTGGCAGGGGGACTGTGCTTGCTGCTCTGATAAAGCTACAGATGGCTGCCTGGGGTGGCACCAGGCAGTCCAGAGGAAAGTTGATTGTGCCAGGGGAGGTTTAGGTTGGATATATGGAGAAATTTCTTTGCTGCAAGAGTGTTCAGGGATTGGCACAGGCTGGCCAGGGAGGCGGTAGAGTCACCATGCCTGGAGGTGTTCAAGAAAGATGTGGCAATGGCACCTGGGCCACAGTGGTGTTGGGTTGCTGATTGGACTGGATGATCTTGGAGGCCTTTTCCAAGCTTTATGAGTCTGTGGCTCCAGCTGCTCTCAGATTTGACTGGCTGCAGGCTCATGGTGGGAGTGATGAAATGTTCCCTCTGTGGTGAGGGTGCTGCAGGGTGAGGGCTGGCCAGGAGCTGGTGCTGCTGTGTCTGGATTGACAGGGCTGGGGCAGCTCCTGGGCCTGGCTAAGGGCTGGCAGGATGAAGACAGCATCAGCTGGGCTCAGTAGATGCTGATCTGGTGCAAGCAATCCATAGGTGGTTTTCACACCACTGCCCTCATCACACAGCCCCCTGGCAGGTGATTTTTGCAGCCTGGCTGGAGCAGTCACTGTGCAGAGCCCACCCTCTGGCAGAGGATGCAGCCTGCATCCTAGGGTGGGTGAAACGTGGTGCCAGGAGGGTGTCAGTCTCAGCAGCCTGGCACAACAGCAGCATTGGGTAGTGGATCAAAGCATGAAGGCCTTCACTCCAGGTGCTGGCTGTGCCCCATCACAAGGGCTCTGCCTTGCCAGTGGTAGCCATGGGCAGAGCCTTATCACTGCCTGCTTCTTCCTTCCTTCCACACTGGTGAACCTGGAGCTGGATGAGAATCAATCCTGCCTCGTTGATAATGTCTTGATCAGGCCTGTCTAGGGGGGGTGGTGATGCCACAGAAGCCCAGGAGCTGTGGTTCTGGATGATGTTCAGCCTGGAGAAGAGCAGGCTCCAGGGAGACCTTAGAGCAGCTGTTCAGTACCTGAAGGGGCTTACAGGAGAACTGGAGAGGGACTTTTGGCAAGGGCTTGGAGTTACAGGACAGGGGACAGACAATAGCTTTGAGCTGAAAGAGAGCAGATTGAGACTGGAGATGAGGAAGAAAATCTTGGCAGTGAGGGTAGTGAGACACTGGCACAGGTTGCCCAGGGAGGCTGTGGATGTCCCTTCCCAGGAGGTGTTCAAGGCCAGGCTGGATGAGGCTCTGAGCAGCCTGGGCTGGTGGAGGTGTCCCTGCTGCCTGCAGCAGCCTCTCGAGATGCTCAGAAATGCAGTGGGATGCACAGCAGGCAGGGCTGCTCCTCAGGACAATGCTCACCTGCTCACTCCTCTGAGGACTCAGCATCCCAATTTCCCCCTTTCATTTCCCTTTTTTCCTCCTGGGGTTGTCTGTATCAAAAGGAGAGAGACTTTCTGAAAGCTCCCATGGTCAATTTGCAGGGCCCTTGATCAGGCAGAGCTGGGCTTTGATTTCCATGGCACTACCCTGGTTTTTAAGGCACTGTGCAAAGAGCTGCTCAGTCACTGCACACAGGCTCTTTTCTCTCCCAGTAAGCCAGCTGCAACCTGCTGTGGAAATGCACAGTTTAGAAGTGGAAGGCAGGTGAGCCAAGGGCTGTAACAAGCACCTTAACATCTAAAGGAAAAGACAAAAGGCACACAATAATTGACAAAAATAAACAAAAACCTTGCTGAGCACAAGCAGTGGCAGCATTAAACCCCTGCCTGCTGCCCCAGGCTGGGAAATGTTCTCTGCTGCCAAGCCAGGGCAGCCTGAGCACAGCTTTGCTCTCCTGTTCTGGGGCTTGGGGGGGTTGTTGTTGTTTGGGTATTTTAGGTAGGTTACAAACCAGAGGGTGCCCCTGGAGGCTTCTGCTGCTCCATGTGCCTGAGGAGACTCCTGGGCTCCCCCAGCCAGAGGCACAGCACTGCACAGGGCTCTATGCCCATCAGAACCTGTGGCAGTGATGCCCTCAGCACTGCCCCTTCCCCATGCCTGGGCTAGCAGCCCTCTGGCCCTTCCAGCCCTTCTGGTGGTTCCCAAAGGGGTCTTGAAGGAGGTTCACACTCTCTGCCTCCTGCCTGCTGGGCTGGCAGGGATTTCTGCAAGCTCCCTAGACACCAGCCCCACTTCTCAGCCTGCCCTGCTGGTGCCTGGCAAGGAGGTTCCCTGGCTGGGCATGAGCACAGGGTCCCACTCCTAGTGCTGGTTCCATGCCAGCATCTCCTTGTACCATGGATGCCCTCAGCCCCAGCATCCACCCAGAGCTCCACACTCCTGACACAGGGCAAGCAGCTTTGGTTTTGCAGCAGCAGTTGAGAGAGCCAGGAGCCATCAGGCCTTAGGTGGGGCTGGGGGCAGGGGCTGGGGGCAGCCTTTGTAACGTTTTTGATTGGGTTTGCAGAGCTCCCCTGCAGCAAACACCCTGAGCCAGCTGCTCACCTGGGGAACCCAAAGCCAGCACCCAGACTAAGGGAAGCTCATTCCCCACTCAGAGCAGAGCTGGTTTGCCATCTCTGCTCATTCCCTGCCCTGCTCCCTGCTTCCACACAGATGGAAACTGCACCTCAGAGGAGCTGAGCATGAGGCTCCAGGGCACCATAGGTGCAGTCACAGCACGAGCAGCCACTGCATGCATCCAGCCAGTTTGCAGCCACCCTCCAGTGACCTGGCACAAGCCTGATGCCATCATCTTTGCCTGGCTTGATCTGTGCCCTGCAGATGCTTTTCTGCTCTTCAGCTGCAGGAGCACAGACAGGGCAAGCACACAGGGGTGCAGCCTTGCTGCAGGGGAGGAGCTCATCCATTTGCTGCAAGCATTGCCTGGTATTGCCCAGCTCCTGCTGGAGTGACCAGAGGAAACCTGACAGATCTTAATCATTTTTCCCACTGTTGGAAGCCAGGTGTGAAAAGCCACCAACCAGGAGTATATTTTGGGAGCAGTGCTGGCAAGATCCCATTTGCTCCCCTGCAGCAATAAAGCAGCTTGGCTGTGGGATGGCATCGAGGGTTCAAGAGGCAGCTGCAACAAAGGGACAGAATCACCCCAGGAGAGAAAACTTCTAGTGGGGCCCACACCAAGCTGAGCAGCTCTAGAAAGTGGTCTGCAGGTCATGGAAGAGGAAAATGAGGCTGAGGCAGGCACAGAGGCTCTGGCCTGTTGCTTACAATCAGCTGTAATTCCAATGTGCTCCTCAGGCCCACTGGATGCTCTCCTCCCTCCACAGCTGCTTCTGGAGACTGTGCAGGGCTGGATGAGGCCAAAGGGAGGCACTTTGCTGGGCATCTGAGCCCACACTTCTGTCACCTAGTTACTTGATGCCATCTTCTGCAGCACCTGGGGGTGCCTACAGCCATGGCACTCCCTGCCCTGGGCTCTGGTCCCCTCCCTCTCTCTCCTGCCCAAGCTCAAGTGCAGACACTTCCCCAGGACAGCAGCTCTGCTGAGCCCAGGGCCACCAGGGAAGGGCACCGCAGAGGACTGGCCAGCAGGACAGCTTCAGGTTCTGTGGAGAAGGTCAGGCTGTGCTGCTTTTTCATCTGCCACCTTCAGAGGTGACCTTTTCCAGCAGCCCCCCCCCGTTTGAATTCCTCCCAGCCCAGTTCCCAGGTGCATGCTCCCAGCAGTGTCTCATTAAAAGCTTTCTGCTGCTGCTGGCTTTGGTGCCACTGCTTTATGGATTTCCCAACACACTCCACCTTTGTTCAGGGCGTGGGGGAGACGCTGAGCCCTTTGTGCTCGCAGACAAAAGCTGCAAGAGCAGCAGCCACAGGCAGCAGAAAAGGTGAACTCACTGTACCCACCAAGGCCTGGCACAGCCTGGGTGCTGCCAGCCCCGACTTGGAGCTACCTGCTGCTGCATGCCCCCCAGGCAGGCTCCCTTCTCAGCAGGAGCAGACACAGGGCAGCGTTAGCAGCCAGCCCCCAGATGTTGCCAGCTCCTCCAGCATGAGAGGCCTCTTGACCTGAAGATGTGCAGGGGAGCTGGCAGCCAGCAGAGCACTTCAGATGAGAGCAGCCTCTGCTCCCTGCCTTTCAGAGCAGACAAAGGAGTTGCCTCTGGAGAAGCTGTGTTTGTGCAGTGACCTTTTCCTATTGTGCCTGCAGGCTCTTGAGAACAAAGCTCAGGCAGGACCTGGCTGCAGCTCCTGGGCAGTGGGGAGCTGAGCCTGGGATGGTGTCTCTGGGAGCTGCAGAGTCCCAGAGTGCTTTGGCTGGGAAAAGGCCTCCAAGAGCATCCAGCCCAACCAGCAGCCCAATGCCACTGTGGCCACTGAGCCCTGCCCAGAAGTGCCATGGCCACATGGGTTTTGGCCACCTCCAGTGATGGTGGCTCCACCACCTCCCTGGGCAGCCTGTGCCAGTGCCTGAGCACCCTTTCAGCAAAGCCCAGGCTTGATGGCACTTTGAGCAACCTGCTCTAGGGGGAGGTGTCCCTGCCCGTGGCAGGGGGCTTGAGACTTGATGGTCACAGAATGATAGGAATTGGGAGGGACATCTGGAGATCATCTTGGCCACAGCAGGTAAAAGAGCAACTCAAGAAGGCAGAAATGATTGCTGCTGCCTGAAACCACCTCATAGAATCATTTATGTTGGAAAAGACCTCTAAGATCATAGACTCACAGAATGGTTTGGGTTGAAAGTTACCATCCAGTTAAACACCACCCCCCTGCCATGGGCAGTGCAGACTGCTCGAGGCCTCACCCATCCTGGTCTTAAACACCTCCAGGGATGAGGTCTCCACTGGTGTCCCTGGGCAGCCTGTTCCAGTGTCTCACCCCCCTCACTGGAAGAATTTCTTCCTAGTGTCTTTTCTGAGCTCATCAGCTCCAACCATCCACCCTTCCTCAGGTGGAACCCCAAACCTTTGAGGCCCCTTCCAACCCAAGCCCCTCTGTCTTACAGCCCTCAGCCAGGCTGCAGCCCTCCTCAGCAGTGGGAGCTGGCTTCCAGGAATAGCTCAGCAAATAGTTTGCTCTTTACATGTGTATCCAGAGGAACAAATGATGCTGCACCCACAGCATCTGTCAGAGCCAGCCTCTGCCTGGCTGCTCGCTGCTGTTTGCTTAGGCAAATGCTGCCACGGTGCCTGAGCAGGGCTGCAGCCTGCCCAGGGGCATTAATAACGTTCAGGAATGTTGTGTGCTGCCTGAAGCTGGAGCCCAGAGGGGTCACACTCCTCATCTCCAGGTATTATTTTAACCTGAGGCTAAGCTGCTCATTTTTGTTGGTATTTCCCTTGACCCCACTCTGTAGTCATTTCAATTCCTTGAATAGTTCTTTTCTTTGCTTGTTTGGTGCCTAATTCTTTATTCCTTCCTGTTCTGCTTCACTGCACCTCGGGTCCTGTGTCCAGGTTTGGGCACTGCAGTATGGGAAGGACACTGAGGTGCTGCTGTGGGTACAGAGAAGGGCTGAGTGAGGGGTTTGGAGAGCAGGTCTGGTGAGGAGAGGCTGAGGGAGCTGGGGTTGGTTAGCCTGGGGAAGAGGAGGCTGAGAGGTGACCTCATTGCTCTCCAGCTACCTGAGAGGAGGTTGGAGTGAGGTTGGTGCTGACCTTGTCTCCCTAACTAATGTCAGGATGAGTGGAAATGGCCTCATGCTGCACCAGGGGAGGCTTAGGTTGGACTTTAGGAAGAATTTCTTTGCTGCAAGAGCACTCAGGTGCTGGAACAGGCTGCCCAGTTTGGTGCTGGTGCAGTCCCCATCCCTGGAGGGGTTCAGAAGCTGAGTAGCATGGTACTTTGGGATGTGGGGGTCACAGAGGCCTTGGGTGGAAGGTTGGGATTGACCTTAGAGGTCTTTTTCAACCTGAATGACTCCGTGGTAGTCAGCAGGGCATTGTGCAGTCTGAGCTCTCCTCCCCAGCAGTGTGGGGCTGCAGCCCAGGGTGGGTGGAACTTCCCTGCAGGCTGCAGCCCTGTGGGGGTGCCTGGAGCTGAGCTTTCCAGCAGGCTGTGTGTGCAGTGCCACTTGGCCTGGGGCTGAGCAGCAAGCACAGCAGGGAAAGCACAGCTGGCAAGAGCAGGCTGATGGAAGTGGGGGACTGTGCAGTGAGGGTCCCTCCCCAGAGGTGCAGCCTGTAGGGAGATTCCTTGCCCTGAGCTGTGCTGGCAGGTCTGGGCAGCACCAAGCTGTTCCAGGCTGGGATGCTGAGGCTGTGCCCCTCCAGTGCAGGACCACTTAGGAGGGGCATCTGTGCCAAAGACAGCCCTGCCTGGATGCTCAGCCTGGAGATTGCAGCAGTGGCTGCCAGCATCACCATCACCTGCCTTTGGAAGGTGCCCATGGCAGAGCTTGGTTTCACCTGCCCATTCTCTCAGCTGGTGCTTGTCAGCAGCAGCAGAGCCACCTGCCTGTGCCCAGCCCTGTCCTTCACTCGGTGTCACATCTCTGGAGCTTTGCAGGGAGGACTTTGTAACCTCCCCTGGCTGCCAGGGAGCCTGGGGCTGGTGTGTATTTTGGGGGGAGAGCAGCCACCTGCTGTGTGCTCTGTGCAGCCCTGAGCTGTCAGGATGCTGCTGCAGTCGCCAGGTAGCAGGAGTCACCTTGAGCGCAGCCGCTTGGGAAACCTCCTCCTGCAGAGGCAGTTCTGCAGGGGAGTCTCTGCTCCTGGGGTGCCCCTGGCAGCTGCTGCACCCCTGAGCAATCCAGCAGAGGTGCTGATGCTTCAGAGGCAGGAAGAAGAAGGTTCTGGGTTTGACTGGTGCCCGGGAGAGGAGCAGTGGTGGCGGTGGCAGAGTTTGGCTCTGTTCCTGTGCCGTGGAGCCGCCAGGAGGCCGAGCAGAGGTCTCTGTGGATCTCTCTTCCATCGGGAGGGACTGGGTGGCTCTGAGGGCATGGGAAGCAAGCAGGAGCTGCTGGGCTCAGCAGGTGCCTGCCAGGGCAGTGGTGAGCCATGGCCCCATCACCATCTCAGGGTATGTCCCTGCCAGGGGACGGTGACACTGGTGCCTTTTGGGGGCAGAGGAGAAGAGCCTGGAACTGAACCATTGCAGATATGTGGCACAAATGGGCCTTGGTGGAGGCAAGCTGAGGGTCTGCTCCTCCCAGCCTCCCTGCAAGGCATCAGCAAGTGCCCCCAGCACAGGTGGACATCCTTTGTCCCCACTCTGGCTGGCCCCAGGAGGATCCCTTCCCTCCAAGAGCCCACACGGTGGGAAGGTCTCTGCTTGCTTGAGGCCATTCTGTGGGCCCCAGGTACAACTCCTTGATGCTCCCAGCAGGGAGGCAGAAGAGGAGCTGCATTGTCTGCTTGTGGCTGCTGTGGCCTTGTCACACTGGTGAGGGTGGTCAGCCCTGGTGCTGCACAGAGCCCAGCTGAAGGGTCTCAGGAGGGGCGCACAGGGTGGGGGTCTCCCTCTGGGGGAGCTCTGCCTTCAGCTCCATTTCTCAGGGGTGGGGGTGACAACATCTTTCTTGCCTGACAGCATGGGGAGGGTGGGGAGGCTCTGGTGTGCTGGGATGGGTGGGAGCAAAGCCCTGCCCAGGTGACAGCAGGTGTGCAGCACTGGGGGGCTCTGGTTTTGTCCATTCTCCCTGGTACCAGGTGATAGAAGGAGAGGAAGGGAGAGGGCCTGAAATTGTGCCAGGGGAGGCTTAGGTTGGAGATTAGGAAACATTTCTTTGCTGCCAGAGTGGTCAGGGACTGGCACAGGCTGCCCAGGGAGGTGGTGCAGTCCCCATCCCTGGAAGGGTTCAAGAAAGGTGTGGCCATGGCACCTGGGGGCATGGTTTAGTGGCCATGGTGGTGCTGGGTTGCTGGTTGGAGTGGAGGATCTGAGAGGCCTTTTCCAGCCCAAACCCTTGAGTGGTTCTGTTCCAAGCAGAGCTGCTGTGCTCCCATCCCTCCTGCTGTTGCCAGCCTACTGGTGCTGGATTTGCTGCCTGCATCCTCCAAATCCAAAGGCACTTCACACTCTCACAAAGCAGATCAACAGGAAAAGCTTCTGCTCCTCTGCTCACTCCCAGGGATATTTTGGCAGCTTTGCTGGGCTCTTTGTTGCACAAGAAGCCAAACTCTGGGGAAAAAAAGGTGCTCCCATTTATTTTTTTTGGTAATCTGTTTCTGTAATTGGAGGATTTCAGGTTTCTATTGTAGGAGCAGGCTCCTGCTTAACCACAGAGACAAATCCACCCAATAATACCTACTTGAAATTTAACTCAGGCTAATTCATTCTGGCACAGTCCCAGGCCTGCTGATGAAATGGTCTGTGAAGTGCTACAATATCTTGATAATGTACATTCTGCATTTGATTATATCATCAATTATCTGGCACCTAATAAAATGGTAGGAATTAGGGAAAGAGTTGCCAGCAGGATCAGATCAGCTGCAGGGTGTGGGGCCTGGGCAGCCTGGAAGGAACTTCTGCAAGCCCAGGATGACCTAAGATAGATTGTCTGGTCCTGCTCTGCCAGGGGCTTGGGCTCAATGATCTCTTTGGGTCCCTTCCAGCCCCTGACATCCTGTGAGCCTGTGAGGAGGAGGAGCCTGCTCCTTCCAAGTGCTCCTGGAAAGGTTCCTGTGGATGTAGTGACTTGATTTGAAGTAAAGCAAAGAGTCTGCAGCTCCTCTGAGCCTTGCTGAAGCTCAGGGGGATGTGGCTGCCCTCCCAGGTGGAGTTGCCATCCCTGGAGGTGTTGAAGCAGCTGTGGCTGTGGTGCTTCAGGACACAGTTCAGTGGTCATGCAGTTGGGTCTGGCTGGACTTGATAGTCTGAAAGGCCTTTTCCAGCCATGGTGATTCTGTGGTCCAGCTCTGAGGAGGTGACCATGCAGTGACTGCACCATGTCCATCAGCTGCTACCTCCTCCCGACTCCTGTTGCAGCCCATTTCTCCCAGGCTTCTGGAGAGCAGCAGAAGGTCACCCTCTGGGCACTGCAGGTGGCAGACTGTAAATGGCTGCTAGGAACAGGCTCTGGACCAGGCTGCCCAGGGGGTGGTGGCTTTGAACATCTCCGGGGGGGAGCATCCACAGCTTCCCTGGGCAGCCTGCTCCAGAGTCTCCCCAACATTTGGCCAAGATTGGCCTCAATCCTCTGGGGAGCAGTCAGGGGTCTCTGGGTGAGTGCTGCAGCAGGTTGGCCTGGATTTGATGTTCCTCTGGTAGGAGAGCCCACAACAGCCCCAAGCAGTG
>WBNM01027976.1:521-10933 GCA_013399055.1 Ramphastos sulfuratus | reverse complement strand
ATGAGGTCCCTAAAGGGCTGTAGTGTGTTTGTGGGGTCCCTATATAGAGCTGTAGGGTGATTATGGGGTGGTCACAGGGCTGTAGGGTGTTTGTGGGATCCCTATAGGGCTGTAAGGTGGCCATGGGGCTGTAGGGTGCCTATATGGTCCCTATAGGGCTCTAGGGTCTCTATGGGGTCCCTATAGGGCTGTACGGTGGCCATGGGGCTGTAGGATGTCTATGGGGTCCCTATAGGGCAGTAGGGTGGCCATGGGGCTTTAGGGTGTCTGTGGGGTCCCTGTAGGTCTCCAGGGTGTCTATGGGGTCCCTGTAGGGTTGTAGGGTCTCTATGAGGTCCATATAGGTCTCTAGGGTGTCTATAAGGTTCATATAGGGCTGTAGGGTGTCTGTGGGGTCCCTGTAGGGCTATGAGGTGGCCATGGGGTTCCCTACAAGGCTGCAGGGCATCTATGTGGTACCCATGGGGTCCCCACAGGACTGTGAGGTGCCCGTGGGGGTCCCCAAAGCACTTACAGTACCTGTGGGGTGTCCCTGGGATCCCTATAGGGCTCTAGGGTGTCTATGGGGTACCCATAGGGCAGCCGTAGCAGTGCGAGATGTCCATGGGGTCAGCACAGAGATACTGGGTGCCCACGGGGTGCCCAGCGGCTGCAGGGTCCCCACTGGGTGCCCACATGGCAGGGGCATGCCCAGGAGCCGCTCGAGGACTCCCATCCCGGGCCGGGCCGGGGCGAAGCCTGCTGAGCTTCCTGTCGCGTGCGGGTAGCTCTCGCCCCGCGCAGCCGCGCGGCCAGGGCGGTGCCGCTCGTGATTGGCCGGGCGGCTGTGCGTGGGCGGCGCTCTAGGAGGCGGGAGGGCGGCGCTCTAGGCGGCCGCGGCGCTCTCTTTGGCCCTGGCGGACCGCGAAGATGGCGGCGCCCATGGAGGTGGCGCTGGTGTCGGACGCCGCCGGGCCGCTCTGCAACTGCTCGGTCTGGGAGCTGCACTCGGGCTCCGCCCTGCCCGGTTACCGCGGGGGCAACAGCGGGCCCCGCGGGCTGGCGCTGCTGGGCGGCGAGCACCTGCTGGGGGCCCAGCTCGGCAAGAGCTACATCAACGTCTGGGAGCTGCAGAGGAAGGTACCGGCGCGGCGGGTGGGCCCAGGAGGCCTCGGTTCTGGAGGGAGGCCCCAGGGCCCGGGGGAGCACCCTCCGGCCATGTGGGGATGAGCCGGGGGCTCCCTACTTGGAGGCCGCTCGTCTGTGTGGGGAAGGCCCCTCTGCCTGTGGAGACCCCTTGCCGCTGCGGTCAGCCCCCACCATGGCTTCTCTCTCCATAGAGACCCACCCCTGTGGGTAGCGTCCCCGTGGCCTCTCTTTCCACGGAGAGCTCAGGTCTCTACTCTCAGGCCGCTGCCTGTGGCCCTTCTGTCCATGGGAATCCCCCACCATGGTCAGAGCACCTCATGACCTCCTCTCGCCATGGGGAACCTCCGCCGTGGTCAGACTTTTGGGCCCCTTGTACTGACTCTCATCACTGCAGGCAGCTGCTGCCCATGTCCCTCTCTCCACAGAGACCCTCTCCGTGGTGCTCTGAGCCCCTGGTCTCCCAGAGGACCTGCGTGCACCTTCCTCAGGGTTTGTGGATCCTCTAAGGCCCAACTCCTCTCCTACGGAGCTTGGCCAGTCCCACAGGAACCACCAGGAAAGGTGTCTCAGCAGGAGGGATCAGCCTTGAGGTCCCCTCCAGGCCTATGTGTCCCCAGCCATGTTCCTCCATCATCTTCCTCTTTGGCCCTGACTCTCTGAACCTCAGTGGTGCTGCTGTGGGTTGAGGATACAGCTCAAACACAGGCAGCTGCAGCTGCCCCTTCCCCTGTGGGCCCACTCAAACTGAGCTGGGGTCTTGTTTCTCTCTGCTTCCCCTTCTCCAGCCCACACTGAACAGCCACTTGTGTTCTTTCTGCACCCCAGGACCAGCTCCAACAGAAGATCATTTGCCCTGGGCCAGTGACCTGCCTGACAGCTTCTCCCAACGGGCTCTACATCTTGGCTGGGGTTGCTGAGAGCATCTACCTGTGGGAGGTGAGAGGGCTGCCAGCTGCCTGGGGAGGGGGAGGCAGAGAGTCACACCCTGAGTGGGTACGGAATGCCCCTGTCCCTCCAGTGTTGGAATGGAACATCTCTCTTAGAGGAGAGCCTGAGGGAGCCTGGGGCTCTTTAGCTTGGAGCAGAGGAGCCTGAGAGGTGACCTCAGCAATGGTTATAAAGATGTGCAGAGTGAGTGCCAGGAGGCTGGAGCCAGGCTCTGCTGGGTGATGCCCAGTGCCAGGCCAAGGGGCAGTGGTGGAAACTGAGGCATAGGAGGTTTTATTTAAACATGAGGACGATTTTTTTTCCCTGGGAGGGTAACAGAGCCCTGGCACAGGCTGCCCAGGGGGGTTGTGGAGTCTCCCTCTCTGGAGATATTCAAACCCCACCTGGATGTGTTCTTGTGTGATCTGCTCTGGGTGCTCCTGCTCTGGCAGGAAGGTTGCACTCGCTGAGCTTTGGAGGTCCCTTCCAGCCCCTGACATTCTGTGAGATCCACTTTGTCTGGTCTCCACAGTGGGTGAAGGCTCTTTCCAACCTGCTGCAGATGCCTCAGGGCTCAGGAGTTGCTCCCTCAGAGGAGAAGCAGCAGACCCAGGTTTCTTTCAGCACTTTCTCCACCTGTTAGCCAAATACTTGTGTGTGAGCTGTCTGCAGGCTCCACCTGTGATCTGCTCCCCATCCTCATGCTTAATCCATGGTGGTGTTTCTGTGAGGGCTTTGCTGCCTTCTGAGCACTTCACCAGACTGGTTCTGAACTCCAGGATTGGAGCAGACTAACCTGCAATGCTCCCCATCCTGGGGGAGCTTCTCAGCTGGGTCGTGTGGGTGGCTCTGTCTTAATTCATCAGATTTGTCTTTTTAAAATGTGCTTGTTGGAAGAAAAGCCCTTGGGAGGGAGCCTGAGCTGGGGCTGCAGGAAGGTGGGAGTTGCACACTTGTGGTGCTCTCAGCTGGTCCCTGCTCTGCCTTGCCTGCAGAACCCTTTCCAACCTCCCCACAGCCAGCCCTGGAGTGGGCAAAAGCCCTGCCCTCCTGCCAGGCAAGTGGGCACGTTGGAGAGGCTGCAAGGAAGACATCACAGGGCTGGGAGTGTGCTCAGGTGGCCAAAAAGGCCAACAGCATCCTGGCCTGGATCAGCAATGGTATGGCCAACAGGAGTGGGGTTGTGATTGTGCTCAGCAGCACCCTGAATATTGGGTTCAGTTTTGGGGCCTTCACTCCAAGGAGAATATTGAGGGACTGGAGCAGGTCCAGAGAAGGGCAATGAAGCTGGGGAAGGGTCTGGAGAACAGGGCTGGGGAGGAGCAGCTGAGGGATCTGGGAGTGCTTAGTGTGGAGGAGGTTGAGAGGAGACCTCATTGCTCTCTGCAACTCCCTGAGAGGAGGCTGCAGTGAGGTGGGGTTGGTCTTTTCTCCCTAGGATCAAGTGATAGAAGGAGAGGGAATGGCCTGAAATTGTGCCAGAAGAGGGTTAGGATGGAGAGGAGGAAAATCTATTTTGCTGTAAGAGTGGTCAGGGATTGGCACAGGCTGCCCAGGGAGGGGGTGGAGTGCCCATCCCTGAAGGTGTTCAAGAACCCTGTGGCCATGGCACTTGCAGCCATGGTTTGGTGGCCATGGTGGGGTTGGGATGATGTTTGGACTGGATGATCTTGGATGTCTTTTCCAAGCCAAACAATTGTCTGATTCCAAATGGGCCCAGAAGCCTGAGCTCTGTGCCTGCTCTGCAGCCTCTTGCTCTCTGCTGAGCTGCACTTTGGGTTTATTTTTAGGTGTGACACAAAGAGTTGATTCTGTTCTCCTACACAGGGCTCCCTCACTGCCTCATTCCCTCTCTCCCAGTCTTGCCTTTTAAGAAGGAAAACTCTGAGTTTAGGGAGTTCCTTGTCCACCCTAAAGCCACCTTTGGCCCAGGATGGTGCAGCTGTGCTGAAGTGCAGCCAGCCCTGGGCAGACTATGCAGCTTCCTGCAGCTTTCTAACCACCCCCCACAGCCATCTTGTGGGAGATGGGAAGAAACCAACTAAATATTCACAGTAAAGAGGAAATCTGTGTCTGGATTGGAGAACCAGCACTGGCATTACCAGGTTCTTGTGGGCAGGAGGACCTCTTCAAGCTGTCTTCTGCTGTGTATAGGAAATATTTCCTCTCTTAGGAAAAAAATTCCTGCCAGCAGAGGTTCTCAGGCTGCCCAGGGAGGTGGTGGAGTCCCCATCCCTGGAGAGGTTTAAAAGCTGCATGGATGTGGTGCTGAGGGATGTGATGCAGTGGCACAGCAGCAGTGGTGGGGTTGTGAGCTCTGGGTGAGAGGTTGGACTGGATGATCCCAAAGGTCTCTTCCAGCCTCAGCAGCTGTAGGGTTCCCTGCTCTGCCCTCAGGCACCTGTGGTTGCACTGCTTGCACCTCGAGGGTGTTGGCTGCCATCAGGGAGGGACCAGTGGTCTCTCATGGTTGGCACAACCTTCCAGCTTCACCCCAGTGCTCCTTTCCTAATTCCCCTGCCCTTCCCTTTGCCTCAGGTCTCCAATGGGAACCTCTTGGCCATCCTGAACCGACACTACCAGGACCTCACCTGCCTCTGCTTTACTGACGACAGCAGCCACTTTCTCTCAGGGGCAAAGGACTGCTTGGCCCTGGTGTGGAACCTTTACAGGTAACAGTGGCCCACAGAAGGGATCTTGACCCTTTCATACTGGGGACAGGAAGCATCTGAGTGAGGAATATTAGAAGAAGAGATCAGCCACAGCTTCCTGAGGGCAGAATCAGCTCTGGCTAAGCTCACGTGTCTAAGCTGCTGGTAAAGCCTGCTGGGATGATGAGCCTGGACCCTCCTTGGGCAGCCCTTTACTGCTGCTGACCAGAGAAGCTTTTCCTGGGGTCTCATCCCAGTTGCCCAAGCTGTGGCACATGGCTCTGACCTCTTCTCCCTGTGTGGCAGACTGCACTGTGCCCTTTCCCTGCTGATGGCAGCTGAGCTCTCTGTCCCCTCTGGGGATGGGAAGCTCAGCAGTGGCCTTCACCCTCTGCTCCCTTCTGTGTCCTGCATGGTCCTTGCAGCCAGGAGAGCCAGCCTGGTGGAGGCCTTGGCCAGCTCTCCTCCCTGTGCCAGCCCATCTCTGCTCTCCCCACAGTGTGCTGCAGGCAGAGCCCTCCCAGATCCCTGACCCTCGCCACGTCTGGTCCCGGCACAGCCTCCCCATCACAGATCTGTGCTGTGGCTTTGGAGGGCCCTTGGCACGAGCTGCCACAGCTTCCCTTGACCAGACAGCAAAGGTAAGGCTCAGCTCTGTGCCACCAATGAGGTGGGGACACATGGGCCCTGCAGGGTTACAGCAGAGTCTGCTTGGCTGCAGCAGAGCTGCCCATCAGGGTTGCAGTAGCTGAATTTTTTGGCTGTCTCTCTGATGACTCAGAGCTGCCAGACCTAATGGGCTCCTTCAGCTCCAAACAGCAGCAGTTTCTCTGCTCCTGCCCTGGGGCTGGGCCTCTGCCTGCTTTGCAGTCCCTCTGCTCCTGGGAACGTTGAGGTCAGCTCCAGTGCTGCTGTCTGCAGGGGCAGGAGGAGCAGTCTGCAGCCTTCTGCTTCTGCCCTGGGGGCCAGGATGGGCTTGGGAGGGAGGTAAAGGACCACTTTGGAGCTGCCTGGGAAACTTGTTGTCTCCTGGTGACAAAGAGGCTGATCCTGAGTTCTGCTGCAGTCCCTCCTGGGACTTGGTTTCCCTGCCTGTGGCAAGGAGATGCCAGGGATGCCAGCAGCTGGGGCAGGTGCTGCTGAGCAGCATCCATCATGTTCTTCCAGTCCTGCCATGAACATATCAGCCCTGGGTGTTTGTACAAGGAGCAGATGTGGCACTTGAGGATGTGGTCTGGTGGTGGTGGTGGAGGTGTTGGGTGGAAGGTTGGACTTGACCTTGGAGGTCTTTTCCAACCTCTGATTCTGTGATTGCTTCTCCTGTCTCCTCTGGCTGCAGCTCTGGGAAGTCTCCTCTGGGGAGCTCCTGCTCTCTGTCCTCTTCGACGTGGGCATCATGGCTGTGACCCTTGACCTCTCTGAGTACCACATGTTCTGTGGTGGCATGGATGGGTCCATCTTCCAGGTCGACCTCTGTGCCTGGGTGAGCATCTGGGGCTGGAGGTCTGCTCAGTGCTTCCCCTGACATGGCACCCTTGAGCCACTCTCACCTCAATGCCATGACCAACCTGTCCTGCCAGGGCATGGCAGGCCCTGGGTTCCCCCTTCCAGACACAGGGATGAGCCCCCAGGGTTCCACTTTGTCTCCTCTACCCCCTCTGGACACTGGGATGAACCTGCTGGGTTCTCCTGTGTCCCTTTTGCCCCCTCCAGACACAGGGATGAGCCCTCTGGGTTTCCCTGTGCCTCCTCTGCCCTCTCCAGACACAGAAATGAACCCGATGGATTCCTGGATTCTCCTGTATCTCTTCTTTTCTAGACACAGGGATGAGCCCCCTGGGTTCCATTGTGTCTCCTCTGCCCCCTCCAGACACAGGGATGAGCCCCTTGGGTTCCCCTGTGTCTTCTCTGCCCCCTCCAGACACAGAGATGAGCCCCCTGGGCTCCCCTGCGTCTCTCTGCCCCCTCCAGACAAAGGGACGAGCCCCTTGGGTTCCCCTGTATCTCCTCTGCCCCCTCTGGACACAGGGATGAACCTGCTGGCTTGCTGGATTTCCCCTGCCTCTCCTCTGCCCCCTCCAGACACAGGGGTGAACCTGCTGGCTTCATTCTTGCTCAATCCAAACCTCTCTCTCCCTTCCTTCCCTCCCTCCTGCAGCCGGTGCAGCGGGACCGGACCTTCCAGCCGGAGCGGGAGAACGGGAAGGTCTTCAAAGGCCACAGGTGAAGGACCAGGCACACCTGCCCAACAGTTTGTGGGTTTTTTTTACCCCTTCCCTGTCTGCCCACCTCACCAGTTTCTGGCAGTCCTGGGGTCATGCTGAGTTTAAAAAGCCTCTTCCCCATTCCAGGAACCAGGTGACCTGTCTGTCGGTCTCCACAGACGGCAGCCTGCTGCTCTCTGGCTCGCACGACGAAACCGTCCGCCTGTGGGACATCCAGAGCAAGCAGTGCCTCAAGACAGTGAATCACAAAGGTAGGCATGGCCCTGGCTTGGCATTCCCTTCCTCCTCAGCTGCCAAAAGCAGTGCCTTCTGTCACTCTTGATGCTGCCCTGGGCTCTCCAGGTGTCTTCTCTGCTACTTGCTTCGCACCTCACAGTTTCACACATTTGCGTCGGATTGGAAGGGACTCTCCAAGGGCAGCTTGGCCAATCCCCACCCCTGCAGGCAGCAGGGACAGCTCCAGCTGGAGCGGGTTGCTCAGAGACACAGCAAGTCTGATCTTGGATGTCTCCAGGGATGGGGCCTCAACCACCTCCCTGGGCAGCCTGTTCTGGTCTCTCCCCACCCTGGTGCAGAGCTTCCTCCTGATGTCCAAACTAACTCTGCCCTGCTCCAGTTCCAAACCATTGCCTCTTGTCCTATCCCCACAGGCCCTTCTGAACAATCCCTCCCCAGTCTCCCTGTAGGTCCCTTTCAGATACTGAAATGCAGCTGTAAGGTATCCCTGGAGCCTTCTCTTCTCCAGGCTGAACAACCTCAACTCTCTCAGCCTGTCCTCACAGGAGAGGTGCTGCAGCCCTCTGGGCAGGGCAGAGGCATTAAAGCCACTTCAGGTGTCTGGAGCAATGGTTTGACCTTGCTCACATCTGTTACCAACCCCTCTGTGTGCTGTCAGGCAGTGAGTCACAGACTTCACCCTGTCACTGAGGACATCCAGGATCTTCCTCCTTGTTTTTCCAAAGGGAACAGTTGCCCCACATGCACCCCAAGGCCTGAGGAGGCCATGAGAGGGCAGGGAGGAGGTGTCTGGAAAGGAGGCTGCCAGACAGCAGCACCCATCAGCTGATTGGGCCTGAAGTGTCTGGGCTCTCAGGCTCATGGCACCCATAAACCATGCAAACAAACCCTGACAGGCTCCCATCAGCACTCAGCTGCCTCAGCAGGGGATGGTTTCTCTCTGCTGCTGTCTGAGCTGCTGACTGCATTTCTGACTGGCTCTGGTGGTCTCCAACCTCTCACCAGTGGGGCTGGCAATGCTGCTCTCCCAGACCCTCCCAGCAGGTGCTGGGGGTGAAGGGCAGAGCCTCTTCCTCTGTGCTGCTGCCTCTGGACAGGGGTTGCTGAGCTGCTCCTCAGGGCAGTGGCTGAGAGCCAGGCTGCTGCAGCCCCTTTCGCTCCTCTGGCTGCCAAGGACTGCTCCTAATGAGGACCAACTGCAGTGCCCATCCAGCCTTGCTCCACTGGCAGTGGGAGGGGGAAGGCAGACAAACTCTGGGCTGTCTGAGTCATCCAAGGCAGTGGGGGCCAAGCTTTCACTGCCAGCCTGGCAGCAAAACCCTCCTGGAGGCTGCAGGGGAGTACAGATGGACAAAAGCTCTTCCCATGAGAAGCAGGACTGGGCTGACCCTGCTGTGGGGGGCCAGGGCTGGGAGGTGTGGGTGCTCTCTGCAGCCTCCCCTGGCACTCTGCTTCCTGCAGGCAAGGGACTTGGCTTCCCTGG
Source organism: Ramphastos sulfuratus (assembly GCA_013399055.1). Classification (NCBI taxonomy): domain Eukaryota; kingdom Metazoa; phylum Chordata; class Aves; order Piciformes; family Ramphastidae; genus Ramphastos; species Ramphastos sulfuratus. Next base: position 2,282 of record WBNM01027976.1, on the reverse strand, counting down.
CAGCCCTGGCACTGATGCCACCTTGCTGTGTGCAGGGTGGGAGCTGTGGGTTGAGTCAGGAGCTGCTGTCCAGGGGAAGCCACCACTGGGGAGAGGTACCACAGAGCACAGGCTCCCTGCAGCTTCCCTGCACCCACAGCTCTGCAGCTTCTGTCCCAGTGCTGCCTCTCTTCTTGCTGGGGCCATGAGATCCCTGCAGTGCTGGTTCTCAGCAGGTCCCCATCTCCCTTTGGCCTCTCTCATCACCTCCCCAAGCAGTGATGTGAGCCCTGAGCGAGGTCTGTTCCCCACTGCCACCCTTCCAGCACCATCCTGAGCCCTTCCCCAGGCAGAGATGACAAAGGCTTTTCTGCCATGGTGACATGACAGCAGCCTCTGGGGCAAGAAGTTCCCTCTGCTTATGGGACAGAGCAGGCAGCTGGGGGCAAGGCAGAAACCACTGCCCCCACCGTGGGTGCTGCAAATAGATCAGAGGGGCAGGAGTGTGGCTGAGGGCTCCAGAGGAGCTTGGCAGCAGGGGCAGGGCATGCAGGGCCATTTCCAGCAAGGTTGGCTTGTCCTTGATGGGGGTGGGCAGAGCATGGGCAGGCAGATGGGCTGCTGCTGTAGGGCAGGGAGCTGTCACTGTGCTGGGCAAGGCAGGGCAGCTTCTGGTCACCCAGTGTGGCTGGCATCTTTGCAAGGGGACCCAGGAGACTTCTGGCATGAGGCTGGGTGCAGTGCCAGTCCCTAGTTCTCCTGCCAGCACTGCCCCAAAAGCCCTCCAGGCCCTCAGTTCTTACCCAGTCAGGCAAGCTCCATCTCTGCAAGCAGTGTGTGGCACAGACCACCCCCTTGGTGCAAGGCCACTGCAGGATGCCCCAGCAGATCCATCCTGCCAGCAGCTGCCAGTCTGGGGAGCTGGATTAGTTCTTCTCCCCACCCTCTGCCCTGGTGGGCACTGTCACCCACCAGTGCCTGAGCCATGGTAATGTGGTGGGCTTGGACAGAGGGCTCTGGAGGGGGTGTCTGTGCCTGGGTGGTGCCCATGTTTGGGGACCTGTGGGCTAGTTTCTGAGATTAATTTCATTTTTTTTTTCCCCTCTCCCTTTCTTGTCCCTTTCCAATTGCTTCTGGAGCTGCTGGTGACCCAGCAGTGTTAATCTCACTAATGGATTCATAAGCAGCAGCAAGCATCTTGTCTTCAGGGAGGGAGCAAAAGCAAAGCAGAGGGCTTGTTGCAGCAGGCTGTTGGCACAGAGCAGCTTCAGGGCCAGCCTGGCTCTGTGGGCAGAGCAGCTACTAGGCTGAGCATTGGATGGAGCCTTTGGTGGGATCCAGCCCTGGATCCCAGCAAGTTCAGGCTCCAAAGCAGGCTCTGCTCTGGATGTAGAGGGAGGTGATGATGAGGGAGCCCTTGGCTGTGCCTGAGGTGCTTTCATCCATCTCCTCTGAAAGCCTTGGGCAGCTCCAAGCCCCTCGGGGTGCTCACTCCCTCATCCTGCACCTTTTAGGGGGTGCTGCGTGGGGGCTGCAGCAGCCTCAGGTGCACCTGGATCCTTTTAACCTTTTCCCTGTGTGCTGTTGAGTGCTGCCAGGGGGAAGATGGATGGGCAGGGATTTATTTGTTGGTGGTGACCAAGCTCTGCTCACACACAGGCCTGAGGGGTGCCCGGTGGTGGTGTGTGTGTGTGTGTCCCTGTGCCCCCCGTGTCTGACAGGGGTGTGTGTATAGGGAGGCAGTGGTGGGAGTTGACATGAATTGGGAAAGGCTTGGGGGTG
>WBNM01027975.1:23805-40803 GCA_013399055.1 Ramphastos sulfuratus | reverse complement strand
CACCCCCGAAAGCTTCCCACAGCAGCTCAGCTCTGCCCTGCACCCCACGGAAGGTGTCCAGAATTGGGGGAGCCTGGATGGGGGTTAGCAGAGAGTCACAGAATGGTTTAGGGTGGGAAGGAGCTTAGAGATCATCCAGTGCCAACCCCACCCTGCCATGGGCAGGGACACGTCCAGCAGCCCAGCTTGCTCCAGGCCTCATCCTCAAGGCAGCCACAGCCTCTCTGGGCAGCCTGTGCCAGGCTCTGCCCACCCTGCTACTGCAGAACTCCTTCCTCAGCTTCACTCCAACCCTGCTCTGCCTCAGCTCCAAACCTTTCCCCTTGGCCTGGCTCAGAACCCCTCAGTAAAAGTCTCTCTCAGCCTTCCTGAGGATCCCCTCAGGCACTGGGAGGCAGCTCCAAGGTCTCCCCAGAGCCTTCTCTTCACTGTTATCAGGGACCTGAGAGGGCACAGCAGAATCCCAGCATGGTGAGGTTGGAAGGGNCCCCCACTCCCCCCCCCCCCCCCCCCACCCCTCAGATAATTCCCCTCTCAATCCTCTCGATCTTCCCTTCTCCAGCCCCAACAAGAACAAGGCTCAAACCCAGCAGCTCAGGGCAGACATCCAGAAACACCCAGCGGGGGTAACGGCACCGGCTGAGCACCACCCCCCAGCCCCCACCCCCATCAGCCCCCATCAGGGGAGGAAAGGAGCAGCAGCAGCAGCAGCTCAGTGTCAGCTTCAGAGACACCCCCGAGGCTCAGCCTGGCAGCCAGGGCTGTAAAACCGACCCAGGTATCCAGCGGGGGAGGAGGGGAAGCTGCAGTGCTCCAGAAGCAGCTTTTTCATCTGCCAAGCAGCAGCAGACAGGAGATGAAGGGATCGAGATCAGGCTTCAAACCCAGCAGGCAGCCCCCCCGCAGCTGCTGGCAGCTTTCTGCCTGCGAACAACCCCCACAAAGAGCTCCGCAGCAAAGCAGGACAGCTCCGACCGCCAGAAACGGAATAAATTAGGAGACTGAAATCCCAAACAGATATCAAAGAGAAGGCTGCAAACAAGGCGGGGGGTGGGGGGGAATGGGGACGGTCACAGCCCGGAGAAGGCACAAAACTTCCCGGGGGAGGGGGTGGGAAAGGCTTCTCCAGGCAAAGCAGCGCCGGGGGCAGGGCAGGACCTGCTCGGTGCGAGCCAAAGGAAGCTCCCCGCACCCGGGGAGGACTTTGTCCACCTGGCCGAGGCCACCGAGAGCGGAGCCGCCGACGGACCCCGACCCTGCCGAGCGCCCGGAGCCCAGTCCCGGTGCCCCCACGGCAGCCCAAGCGGTCCCAGTTCCCGCTCTGGGCCGGCTCCGATGGCCGAGGGCTGCCCCAGGGGAGCGAAGCTCTCCGGCTTCCGCAGACCGGGGAGGGCGAGCGCAGGGACATGGCCAGGCCCGGGGGTCATGGAGCCCGTGGGCTGCCGCAGCGGGGGGCGGCGGGACCCGTCCCCGCACCGGGGATCGTCACCCACAGCCGAGCAGGAGATAGGAGCCCGTCCTGGGACGAGGCACTCCGCGGCCCGGCCCCACCGGGGCTCCGTACGGCGGCCCCAAACCTTCCCCCCGCCACTGCCGGACTGCCCCGGGGCGAGCGGCGGGACCCAGCTCCAGCGGGACGGCAGAACCGCGCCCGGGCCGCCGATCCCACCGCTGCGCCCGACCCGGCCCTCCCGGGAGTCACCTCAACGCCAGCGCCGCCATCTTGGAGCGCCCCGCACGCCGGAAGTGGTCGTGACGCACTTCCGGTCCCACCGCTGCTGCCGTCGGGGCTGTGCAGTACTGCCAGCCTGTCCCGTACCTCGCTCCCGGTGCTGTCGGAGCTGCCTGTCACATCCCATATACACCCGGGGCTGCCCGTTATCCCTCCCAGTGTCCCCGGGGCTGCTCGTTACATCCCCCGGTACCGTCGGGGCTGTGCAGTACTGCCAGCCTGTCCCGTACCTCGCTCCCGGTGCTGTCGGAGCTGCCTGCTTCATCCCAGATACTTCTGGGGCTGCCCGTTACTCTTCTCAGTGTCCCCGAGGCTGCTCGTTACATCCCCCGGTACCGTCGGGGCTGTGCAGTACTGCCAGCCTGTCCCGTACCTCGCTCCCGGTGCTGTCGGAGCTGCCTGTCACATCCCATATACTTCTGGGGTTGCCCATTAACCCTCCCAGTGTCCCCAGGGCTGCCCATTACATCCCCCGGTACCGTCGGGACTGTCTGTTATCTCCATAGGTACACCCGGGACTGCTCATTGCATCCCCTGGTACCCACGGGGCTGCCTATTACCCCCTCCTGGGGCTCCCCGTTACTCCTCCATGTCCCCACCAAGGACAACATAGCGGGCAGGACCGGGGCTCCCCAATGCCCCTCTGCCCGGCTGCCGCAGGACAGTGAAGCAGGAAGATCTCGGTGCCCCTCGCCCCCCTCACCGCCACTCTCTGAGTCAAAAACCTTTCTGGGACAAACCCCACTTCAGAGCTTTTCACCCCAAACCCGTGCCCCAGCAGCCGGGAGGTCGCTGTGCCAACCCCTGCCCCGGACTCTGCGGGAGGCGGTGGCACTCCGACGGCTGCTCAAGGACGGACGTGCCCTGGTCCATCGCTGCCCTCTCAAAGCTCAATTTTCACCCCAAAACGGAGCCGGAGCAGAGGCTGCCGGGACCGCGCTTGGCTGGAGCTGGCAGTGCCAGCTGGGGAGCTCAAGACGATGGGGCCAAAGCCCCACACCGGAGTCTGCTGACAGGACGGGACGGGGGACTCATACACACACACCGATGACCCGCGGCACGGTCAGCACAAGCCCCCCCCAAAGCCCCACCGAGCGGGTCCGTCCTTGGAACCAACCGGGGAGCGCGGCCCTGCGCCAGTGCCCTCCGGCTCCGGCCGCATTCCTGCCGGGACGCCTCCGCCACGGGCGGGAATGCGGCCGGACAAAGGGCACTGTGTGCCCAGCCTCCCCCCCTGCTGCATGCTGCCCCCTCCTCGCCCAGTCACCGAGCTAAATGCCACTTTTGAACCCTGGGCACCCAGCACCCCCGGGCCCCCACCACCCCGACTGCCCGGCGCCCATTGGCCCGAGGCCGGGGCACCGCTGGCATCATTCGGGCACTGCTTGCTCTTAAACCTCGGCCCCCGTGCCCCTGGCACCCTTCGGCACTCCGCCGTGCCCCGCGTACCAGCAGCCCTCCATGCGGCTCGGAGCCGGCCGGTGACAGGCAGCTACCATGTCGCAGGGTGCTGGGGGCAGCGGCAGCCTCCTCCTCCTCCTCGCCGGGCTCCTCTCCGTGCTGGGTAAGCTCGGTACTGGGCACTTGGGCTGCTGGTCCTGACACCGTGCCCCTGGGTGCTGAGGGTTACTGGGAAGTGGCCTTGGGACTGCTTTTGGGACTATCGCTGGTGGTGGCAATGCTCCGGGATGGCATCTGCTGCCCTGCCCCAGCTGCCTGGCATCAGCCACCTCCCTGGGGCTGGGTAAGGGGTGCTGGGTGCCAAGAGCAGCCCTGCCAGCATCCCTGGGTGTTGGCTGTGGGGACCCCAGGGTTGAGGCTTCCCTCAGTGGCACAAAGTCGCTGCCCCTCAGCAGCTCCTTGTGCTTCGCTAGGGCAAACAAAAGCCTTTTGCTGGCACCGTGGGGCTGGGCACGGGGCCGGTGTGGGGGCAGTAATGGGCACCATCCCCATGCCCGGGGTCTGCTGTTATGGGGCTGATGAGTTTGTGCCCGCCTGTCAGGGCCGTCCCCGACGTCGTCCATCCACGTGTACACGCAGCGGGAGGTGCACGGCACCGTGGGCTCCCACGTCACCCTGTCCTGCAGCTTCTGGTCCAGCGAGTGGATCTCCGAGGACATCTCCATCACTTGGCACTTCCAAGCCGAGGGCTCCCGCGACAGCATCTCCGTAAGCAGCCGCAGCGGCCCAGGGGCTGGGCTGGGGTGGCCCTTGCTGTGCCACCCGAGCCACAATCACCCTCCGTGTCCCTGTGCCCACTCCGTGTCCCTTTGCCCATCGCTAGATCTTCCACTACGCCAAGGGCCAGCCCTACATCGATGACGTGGGTAGCTTCAAGGAGCGGATGGAGTGGGTGGGCAATCCCCACCGCAAGGACGGCTCCATCGTCATCCACAACCTGGACTACACTGACAACGGCACCTTCACCTGCGACGTCAAGAACCCCCCCGATATCGTGGGCAAGTCCTCCCAGGTCACCCTCTACGTCTTCGAGAAAGGTAGGGCACCGGCAGCCCCCTCCCCGCCCCGCTCTGCCCCGCTCTGCCCGCGGCGGGGGGTGCTGACGGCGGCAGCGGTGTCCCCGCAGTGCCCACCCGCTACGGCGTCGTTCTGGGCTCCGTCATCGGCGGTGCCCTGCTGCTGGTGGCCGTGGTGGTGGCCCTGGTCTACCTGATCCGTTACTGCTGGCTGCGGCGCCAGGCGACCCTGCAGCGACGGCTGAGGTGAGCTCTGCCACCCGAAACGGGGGAAGAACGCCCCGAAACGAGGCAAAAAAACCCCACCCCGAAATGGGGCTGCTGGGTGGGACTGGGAAGGGTCTGCCCTCTCTTCTCAGATGCCCTTTTTTTGCCTTCCCACCCCAATTCCAGTGCCATGGAGAAAGGGAAGCTGCAGCGATCGGCCAAGGATGCGTCCAAGCGCAGCCGGCAGGTGAGTGCTGAGGGGTTGGGAGGGCCAAAAAGGCCTGGCCGGGCTTGGGGGAGGGGGCGTCCCCCAGAGCAGGGGGGTCCTGGGCTCTGAGGTTGCGCCGTGCCCACAGGCCCCCGTGCTCTATGCCATGCTGGACCACAGCCGCGGCACCAAGGCGGCGAGCGAGAAGAAAGCCAAGGGAGCCCCGGGAGAGTCCCGAAAGGATAAGAAATAGCGGTTAGCAGGCAGGGAAGGTACCACGAGGGTGGGCGCCGGGGCCCCCCAGCCCCCCAAAGTCATCATGACCATCGAGATGGAGCTGCGGGGGGAGGCCGCGGAGGCTGCTCGCCCCCCGCCCGCTGCCCGCTCTCCCAGCAAGGGCAGCCTCAAGAACGCCCTGAGGAACATCATCAAGCCCAACTCGGGGACCTGACAGCCAGGCCGAGGTGGGGGGACAGGATACGACACCCCTCCCCCCAGCTCCAGGATGGCTCGGGACCCGGCGAGGAGCGGGGTGTGGTCCTCGCACCGGGTCCCCCAGCCCTGGGGACGCCCCTGCTGTCCCCCCACCCTGTCCCGAAGCCCCTCGGTCGGTACCTTCCTCTGCACAGCCGTTGCCCCGCCCGGCCCCGGGCTCTGGTGTAATTTTTCTATTTGAAGACACAACCTCTCCGTTTTGGGTCTGTTCCCCACCCTGGGCAGCCTCGGTCCCCCTCCCCTCCCCAGGGACCCGCGGTGTCCCCGTGGGGGCCGTGCTGTCCCCATCCCTCCCTGCCACCCAAACCAGTCTCCCAGAGGGTTCCTCTGCCCACATCCTTGCTCCTTTTCTGGCCGTTTTCTCGTCTCTCCCCGCGACCGACCCCAAATGACGTCGTGGGGTGGCCCTCGCCCCATCCCCCCCTCTCCCCTGCTCCTGTCCCACATTAACCCTCCCTCCCCCCATAACCCCTGAGCCCGCCGTGTCGGCCGGAGCCTCGTGGAGGAGGAGAGGCTGCAGCCGGGCCGGAGGAGCCACTGGTGCCCACCACACCGGAGCTGGGCACCGCTGCCCGTTGTGGTTTTCTATGCCCTGCCCCTGTGTCCCGTCCGCCCGTCCCTCCCCCGCCATCTCCACGGTGCCATTAATAAAACTCACACGTCCAGGAGCCCAGTGCCCACCCTGGCTCGTCACTGTCCCCTGCTCAAGGTGGGCATCTCTGGGGAGAGGTGGCAGAGGGTGGCTGAGCACTTGGTGAGCTCATTACATGGGAGCCCAGCAGGGGATGGGGCACCGCTGCCACTGCGCCTCAGCTTCCCCGGGGTGGTCTTCAATGCACCCCAGGGACCCCACTCAGACGGGGGTGAAGGTCCTGTCCCCAATGCCACCCACCATAGCTGCACCCTACTTTCCCCCTCAGCTGTTAATTAAACTCACACCAATTAAACACGGAGGGGGCTGGGGTGAGGGTATCCCTGCAGAGCCATTGCCACCGGCCTGGCAGCAGGGCTCGGGGAGGGACCACGGTCCTGGGTGGGGACAGTTCGGGTGCAGGGCGGCCTCTGCGCTACCGCCCCGGGGCTCGGTGCCAGCTGCCAGCCCCATGCCAGCTTCGTACGGGAGCAGAGGCTCCCACATGGGCACTGTGGATGCCGGGACAGGGTTCTGGCGCGGAGGGGGGGGGGGGGGGGGGCTGGAATTATCTTTTCCCTAATAAGTCTGCGGAGACAGCGAGGCCGAGCCCGACCCCGGGGGCGTCCCCTGGGTCCCTCCTTGGCCACCGCTGCTGTTTGTCTTTCCACGGAGCTATTTCTGCCACCGGGACCCGGCTTCCTCGGTCACCCCACGGCAGCAAGGACCACAGGGATCCTCTGCGAGCTGCCCACAACCTCCGCCCCCGCCCCAAACTTTTAACCACTCCAAAGCATTTTTTTTTTTTGCGGGGGACTTGGGTTTCTTTAATCTCATCACCGGCAGGGAACTCCCGGGGCTGCTCCCGGAGATGCCCGCAGCGAGAGCCGGGGCTGGGAATCGGTGCCACGAGCACCCGGGGGGTGGTGCCAACGCCTAGCCCTGCTTCGATGCCTGGAGGGACGCGGTGCTGCTTCATCCACCGAGGAAGAGGAGCGAGAGGCGGCACCTTCCATCCTTGCTGCCCGCGGCAGCGAGCTGGGAAACGAGGCCATGGCTCCGGGGCTGGGCTCCAGCGGCCGTTCCCCACCAGAAGTGGAGGGTACTGAAGACCCCGGGGGTGGGGAATGAAGCCCTGCCCGGGGGGTGGGGAACGAAGCCCTGCCCGGGGGGAGCCCCCACCTCCAGGGGGCCATTCCCCATTCACATCCCACAGCCCAACCACAGGGACCTGCGATGCTCCCCACGCAGAGAAGGGGGCCCTGGGGGTCCCACCTTGGCGGAGGGGGAGGGGAAAGGGGGGAGGGGGAAAGTGACCACCACACCCCCCCCAGGCAGAGCAGACTCCAGCCCAGCTCCTCCTCCCGATGGTTTATTCTTCACACATGCTACAAGCTCCCCCTCGGGGAGGGGACGGTGACAACGACAGGAGTGTGGAGGGGGAAGCGGTGCCAGGGTGGGGGACACTCGGTGCCGGGGAGTCCATTTCCCAGGAGACGCAGCGAGACCTGTGTGTGCCCCCACCCGCAGTGCCCCCACGTTCTTGGGACTGGGGACTGCGGTGCCTGTGTGCCCCCCGCCCCCGCCAGCATCACCAGTAGGGACGGGACACGGAGCCTGCCCCTGGGAAAGGAGCATTTCTGTGCCACCTCCGCTCCGGGAGGGGCACAGGGCTCGGCCGTGTGTGTGTCCCCCTCCTACACTGACCCCCCAGCATCACCCAGGGTCGTGGCTCAGGGGTGGGTGAGGGGCAAGGAAGGGCTGAGCACCCCCCGGCCCCACTCGCAGAGGATGGGCAGCTCCGACATGGCAGAGGCCAGGACGGGACCGTGCCAGAGGGGAGTGCCCACCGTGGGTGGGGGGGGTCCCGGGACGCCGGAGCCGTTCAGGGCCCCGATTCCTTCTTCCGCTTCTGGAAGCGGCGGAATTTGCCCTGGATGGCGAGCGCCGCTTTCTCCGTCTCGGGTGCGCTCAGGTCGATGTCGATCTCCTCCTCCTCCTCCTCCTTCTTGGGGTCACCGCCTTTGGCTGGGGGCGAGGGGGGACGATCAGGACAAGGGCTGCTGCCCTGGTCACAGCCTGGCACCGCCAGACTCACCCCGGCACACACTGACCACCTTGACCCCCACGCCAGTGTCCACCCCACCGGCGGGGGACACTCAGGGGGACATTCTCCCCTCCTTTCCCTCCTCCCACCCCGAGACCCCAGGGAATAGGAAAAGGGGAGAGCAAGTCCCCAAATTTCTCCAAGTGTCACCCTCCCCCCCCCCCCCAAAGCTGGCGACACAGACCGCGGAGGCTCAGGGGACAGGACCCCAGCGAGGGTCCCGGGAGGTGACACCGGGTCCGGGGGTCCTCACCTTCCTGCTGCCCGCCGGGGGCCTCCGCCGTGGGAGGGGGAACCTCACAGGGGCTGCGCTGCAGAGAGAAGCGAGGAGCTGGGGGTGACACCGGACCCCCAGACCCGAACCCTCACCGAGGAGGGGAAGGAAAGGCTCCGCTTTACCGGGACCTCTCCCCGCGACCGCTGAGGTCTCCTCCCTTATCTAAACCCCCGCTCCGGGGTGGAGCATCCTCCCCCCGCCCGGGATGGTTCCCTCCCGGCACCGGTGATAAAGATAACGGAAAACCGGCACCGGCACCGGCACCGACCTCACCTGGCTCATGACCGCTCCGGTGCCGCCGCCGTTCCCGGTGTGCAGAGCCCCGCGCCCAGACGCTGCCTTTATAGGGGCGTGGCTGAATGACAACCGGGGACAGCCAATGGGGCGCAGGGGTGGGATCGGTGGGGATCTGCCCCGCCACGTGTCACCACCCCCACCCCACTCCAACCGAGCCTCGACGCCCCGCGGAGCCGGACCCGGGGCGGGGGGGACACACCGGAGGGGCTGTGGTTGTTGTCACCCCTCAAGCTGTCACTGTTCTGGGTGGGGAGGTGACACCCAGGGTGGGGGGACAGGCACTTCTGGGGGGTCCCTGGGGTGGGGATGCAGCTGGCATCTCCCCCTGGGGACCTTCCTCTGGGGTCACTGATGGCAGTGTGGCCACCGCCATGCTTCCTGTCCCCTGCCTGTCTCCCCTCTGTCTGCCTGTCCTTCATCTCCTGCCTGTTCCCTTTGTCTGCCTGTCCTTCGTCTCCTGCCTGTTCCCTCTGTCTGCCTGTCCTCCATCTCCTGCCTATTCCGTCTGTCTGCCTGTCCCCCTCTGCCTGCCTGTCCCCTCTCTGTCTGCCTGTCCCTGCCACCTCCTGCCTGTCCCCTGTGTCCTCCATGCCTGCACCTGCCTGTCCCCGCCCCGCCCTGCCTGTCCCCGCCTGCCACAGCCTCAAGTTCAAGGTTCAAACTCCACAGGGCTCTGCTGGGTGACCACAGGGACGAGCGGGGCCTGGGCAACCCCTGGCCGTGTGGCAGCGAGCACTGGGCACCAGCCACACCGGTGGGCACCAGCTGCCAGGTAAGGGTGCCAAGGGGAAGCAGCCACCGTTGGGGGTGTCACACGGGTGGGGTCACAGCAGTGGGTGAGTGCCTGGGGGCACTGCGCTGTGGGGCAGAGGGGACACTGCCTCTGTGAGGGGTGACAAGAGCAGAGGGGGCACAGGAGCCGGTGCCAGGTCAGTGGCCACTAGTGGGCAGTGCCACTGGTGGGGCACGGTGTCAGGAGTACACCCACTCCCCACACACCCACCCTGTGGGCTCTGTCCCCACTGCTGTCACCCATGTCCAGGTGCTGTCTCCAGCCATGTCTGTGTCGAGCTCCTCAGACCCAGAGGGCAGCCCCTGCCCGCTGCCAAGGCCCCAGGTGCCCAGGGGGCAGGAGGAGGTGGGGCCCAGTGAGGACAAGGTCTGTGCTGTCTGCGGGGACCGTGCCAGTGGGTACCACTTCCACGTCATGACCTGCGAGGGCTGCAAGGGCTTCTTCAGGTGGGGGCTGCCACCCTGGGGGGACCCACGGCTGCCCTGTGGCAGAGGGCAGTTGCCAGGGCACCAGGTGGGATGGGACAGGGGTGGGGGAACAAGAGGGGATGGAATGGGATAGGGTGGGAAAGGACAATATGAGACGGGACAGGATGGGATGGGATGGGATGGGAGAAGACACAATGGGATGGGATGGGACAAGGGGACAGGGCAGGATGGGATGGAATGAGATGGGATGGGAGAAGACAGAGTGGGATAGGAAGGGACAAGGGGACAGGGCAGGATGGGATGGGAGAGGACACAGTGGGGTGGGATGTGACAAGGAGACAGGGCAGAATGGGATGGGAGAAGACAGAGTGGGATGGGAGGGGGAAGGGGACAGGGCAGGATGGGATGGGACAAGAGGATAGGGCAGGATGGGATGGGAAGGGGCAAGGGGACAGGGGAGGATGGGATGGGAAGGCGGAAGGGGACAGGGGAGGAGGGGATGGGAGAAGACACAGTGGGGTGGGAGAGGAGGAGGGGACAGGGCAGGATGGGATGGGACAAGAGGATAGGGCAGGATGGGATGGGAAGGGGCAAGGGGACAGGGGAGGATGGGATGGGAAGGCGGAAGGGGACAGGGGAGGAGGGGATGGGAGAAGACACAGTGGGGTGGGAGAGGAGGAGGGGACAGGGCAGGATGGGATGGGACAAGAGGATAGGGCAGGATGGGATGGGAAGGGGCAAGGGGACAGGGGAGGATGGGATGGGAAGGCGGAAGGGGACAGGGGAGGAGGGGATGGGAGAAGACACAGTGGGGTGGGAGAGGAGGAGGGGACAGGGCAGGATGGGATGGGACAAGAGGATAGGGCAGGATGGGATGGGAAGGGGCAAGGGGACAGGGGAGGATGGGATGGGAAGGCGGAAGGGGACAGGGGAGGAGGGGATGGGAGAAGACACAGTGGGGTGGGAGAGGAGGAGGGGACAGGGCAGGATGGGAGGGGAGAAGACAGAGGGGGGGGGGAGAGGACAAGGGGACAGGGCAGGATGGGACGGGAAGAGACAGAGTGGGGTGGGACAGAAGCAGATGGTCCCATGGACAGGGACCAGGTGTGACAGCACAAGACAGCTGCTGTCACCTCACGCTTGGGCCACGGTGGTGAGGGGATCTTGTGGGCTGAAGGTGCCCCACTCCCTCTGCCGTCCCTCTGCCACCCTCAGGAGCAGGCAGTGACAGTCCCCACGCCCCGCTCCCGTGTGCCCTCAGGCGCTCCATCATCAAGGGCGTCCACTTCGCCTGCCCCTTCTCCCGGAGCTGCCCTGTCACCAAGGCCAAGCGACGGCAGTGCCAGGCCTGCCGCCTCCAGAAGTGCTTCGCCGTGGGCATGCGGAAGGACAGTGAGTGGGGAGGCACCAGGACGTGGGCTGGGGTGGCACGGGGGAGACCTGAGGGGAGGAGGGGGACGTGGGACAGAAGAAGGACACGGGGGAAAGGGGCGTGAGGGGGAATCGGGGGGTGACAAGGGGAGGAACACGAGACAGAGAGGACCAGCCTGGGTGGGGTGGCAGCGGTGGGTACGGGGGGCAGAGCTGACAGGGCAGCCAAGGGACAAAGGGACAGCAGGGGCCGGGCCCATAGACGCGACAGCAAACAGGGGAGGGAGAGAGCGGACCACGGAGCGCTGGCATCTCCCAGCACCCGGTGAGCCGCTGCCGCCGGTGCCCACCCAGTGATCATGTCGGAGGAGGCGCTGCGGCAGCGGCGGGAGCTGCGCGGGCGGCGGCGGCTGGCCCAGGAGCAGCCGTCGGGGCTGACGGCGGAGCAGCAGGAGCTCATCACCATCCTCAGCGTCGCTCACCAGCGCAACTTCGACTCCAGCTTCTCCCAGTTCACACACTACTCGGTGAGCTGGGACCTCTCCGCCCGCTGCCCGGCCGGCCCCGGGGGCTCCCCCGCCACGGCTCGGTGTTAACGGCCCGGCCGCTGCCGCCGCCGCCGCAGCCTGCCGTGCGCCTCTGTATCCCCAGCCCGCGGCCGCAGAGCCCCCCGGAGCCGGCGGAGCCCTCGGCGTGCCCGCAGCAGGACTGCCTGGACCCGGACGTGCTGCCAGACGTCTTCTCCATGCTGCCTCACTTCGCCGACCTCAGCACCTTCATGATCCAGCAGGTCATCAGCTTCGCCAAGGAGATCCCAGCCTTCAGGTCCGCGTGGCAGTGGGGGGCAGGAGGTCCCCCTTCAGGTCCGGGGGCAGAAGACACNCCCCTGACGCCTGCCCTGCCCCCTCCCCCTCCCCAGCAGGAGCCTGCCCATCAACGATCAGATCTCGCTGCTGAAAGGATCCACTCTGGAGATCTGCCAGATCCAGTTCAACACCGTCTTCAACGCCGAGACCAACGCCTGGGAGTGCGGCCAGCACTGCTACACCATCCAGGACGGAGCCCTGGGTGAGGGGCTGGGGAAGGGGGATTGGTGGCACTGGGGAGCGCAGGGGACAGCCACGTCCCGGTCCCGACCGGTCCCCTCCGGTTCACGGCCGCGCTCCCCGCAGCTGGCTTCCAGCAGATCTACCTGGAGCCGCTGCTCAAGTTCCACATCAGCCTGAAGAAGCTGCAGCTGCATGAGGCTGAGTACGTCCTGCTGCAGGCCATGCTGCTCTTCTCGCCAGGTAGGGACAGCCTGGGTTGGGCTTTGGTGGCATCAGGATGTGCCCCCGGGCACCGCCGACACCCACCCCCTGCACCCCTTAGACAATGCCAGCGTCACCCAGCGAGACTTCATCGACCAGTTCCAGGAGAAGGTGGCACTGACGCTCAAGAGCTACATCGACCACTGCCACCCGATGCCCGAGGGCAGGTACCCGCGGGTGGGGACAGCCAGCGCCTGCTCCACGGTCCCCTCCCCGCCAGGGACCGGAGCTGAGCGTCCTGTCCCCGCTCCCCCCTGCCCAGGTTCCTCTATGCCAAGCTGCTGCTGCTGCTGACGGAGCTGCAGACGCTGAAGGTGGAGAACACTCGGCAGATCCTCCACATCCAGGACCTGTCCTCCATGACTCCTCTGCTCTCCGAGATCATCAGCTAGAGCCCAGCCCCCCGGCCCCTTCCTCAGCGCCCCACCCTGGCAGGGGGGCTCACAGGTGCCCACAGCACTTGACAGGCAGAGTAAAGCTCCTTTATTTTTCCAGGCTCTGTGGCTGTGGGCACAGGGGCACCGCGGGCACAGGGGCACCGCCGGCACCTCCAGGCTCCTGCCACGGCCTGGAGCCACCCCCACCACACACACAGCCTGTGCCACCAGGAGGGAAGGGTGGGGTGGGGACAGAGCAGGGATAGAGGGTGAAGGGCAATGTGGTGAGGAGGGTGGCACGGGGCAAAATCGGGGCCGAGGGCTGCCCCCCAGCCCCCCAGCAGCTGCAGCTCCTCAGCCCAGAGGCTGTCCCCCAGCACTCCCCAGCCGCCAGGGACACCCCCCCCCGGCCTCCACGGGCTCCCTTGGCACCGTGGCACGAAGAGCAAGGCCCGGCTGGCACCTCCGTGGCACAGCACGGTGGCTCCCTGAGCAGGATGGTGGCACCTGCTGCCCGCCCCCCCTCCCCCCGCGGGCACTCAGCCCACGGTGACGCTGAAGCCACAGTGGAAGCGATTCCTCCAGTGGTTGAGGAAGGCACCCAGGGCCAGGCTGACAGGTAGTGGGGGCAGCTTCTTCTCCAGCACCCCCCCAACACTCCAGTTACTGTCCAGGAGCCCTGCGAGGAGGGGTAGGGAGTGAGCAGCAGCCCACCCGCGGTGCCAGGGCTGGGGGGCACTGGGAGGGTGCCCTGCTCACCTCTGAAGACGACATTGGCTTGGGGCAGGCTGAGTTGGTAGCCGAAGGCGAAGGTGGTGTCCTGCAGCCGAGTGTTGGCCTCCAGCTCCACCCCTACCTGCACCTGCAAGGAGGGGAAAGGTCAGGAGCAGGGCACTGCCAGGGCACGAGATGGGCACGTGGGCACCCTCACCTGGTCGTTGGCTCGGTGGTAGTAGCTGGCATGGGCACCGCCGTAGCCCACGTTCAGCGTCGCCACCCACTTCTGAGCTGGAAGAGAGAGGACGAAGCAGGAGGGCAAGGGGAGCCAGGGTGGCACACACCCCCCCCCCCCCACCAGGGCACAGCGTGGTGGCTGTGCCCGTGGTACCCTAGGGCACAGGGTAGCTGCATACCTGTGTATTTGCCTGCCAGGGTCAGGATGGCACCCTCCTCGCCCGGGCGCCGGTGGTAAACCATCTCCCCCCCCAGCACCAGGCGGGGGGTGAGGCTCTGCAGGAAATGTGCCACCAGGATCACTGTGGGGACAGCAGAGGGACAGTGCCACCCCCCCAGGGAGAGCACAGAGACAGTGCCAACTCCCCAGAGCCACCCTGGAACATCACAGGGACAGTGTTGCCCACCCAGGGAGAGCACAGAGACAGTGCCACCCCCGACAGGGAGAGCACAGGGACAGTGTCAACCCCCCAGGGCCACCCTGGAACATCACAGGGACAGGGCCAACCCCCCCAGAAAGAACACAGGGACAGTGCCAACCCCCAGGGTCAGCAGAGAGACAGTGCCAACCCCCCCAGGGAGAGCACAGAGACAGTGCCAACTCCCCAGAGCCACCCTGGAACATCACAGGGACAGTGTCACCCACCCAGGCACAGTGGCACCTGCCCAGGGCCACCCTGGTGACAGCACATGGACAGTGCCACCCCTCCAGGGCCACCCTGGTGACAGCACATGGACAGTGCCACCCCTCCAGGGCCACCCTGGTGACAGCACATGGACAGTGCCACCCCTCCAGGGCCACCCTGGTGACAGCACATGGACAGTGCCACCCCTCCAGGGCCACCCTGGTGACAGCACATGGACAGTGCCACCCCTCCAGGGCCACCCTGGAACATCCCAGGGACAGTGTCACCCACCCAGGCACAGTGGCACCTGCCCAGGGCCACCCTGGTGACAGCACAGAGACAGTGCCAACCCTCCAGGGAGAGCACAGGGACAGTGCCACCCCCTCAGAGCCAGCACAGGGACAGTGCCACCCCCCCCAGGGAGAGCACAGGGACAGTGCCAACTCCCCCAGGGAGAGCTCAGAGACAGTGCCAACCCCTCCAGGGCCACCCTGGTGACAGCACAGAGACAGTGCCAACCCCCCAGGGGGAGCACAGGGACAGTGCCACCCCCTCAGGGCCAGCAGAGGGAAAGTGCCACCCCCCCAGGATCACCCTGAGGACAGCACAGGGGCAGTGCCACCCCCTCAGAGCCAGCACAGGGGCAGTGCCAACCCCCCACGACCACCCTGCGGACAGCACAGGGGCAGTGCCACCCCCTCAGAGCCAGCACAGGGGCAGTGCCAACCCCCCACGACCACCCTGCGGACAGCACAGGGGCAGTGCCACCCCCTCAGGACCACCCTGAGGACAGCACAGGAGCAGTGCCACCCCCCCAGAATCACTCTAGGGACAGCACAGTGGCAGTGCCACTCTCACTGCGCTGCCACCCGGTGCCTGGCAGCCCAGGTGGGCAGTGCCCTGCTCACCAGACTGGCCGAGGAGGTCAGGGTTGCCCAGGGTGAGGGTGGCAGTGCAGTCGTCCCCTCGGTACTCGCCGTCGAACTGCCAGGTGATGAACTTGGCCTGGTGAGTCTGCAAGGGGATGGCACCACCATGGGTCCTGCCAGCTGTGCCCACCGCTGCCAGCGGCTGCCAGGGGCTGCCAGCAGCTGCCAGGGGCTGCCAGGCACCATCCCCCCCAACCCTCAGCACCCACCTGGAAGACAGCTTTGGTGCGGATGCGCTCGGCCAGGAGGTGCAGCACCTGGGCATTGAGGCTGCCACTGTTGTCCATGTCCCCAACCAGTGTGGGGAACACCTGGGGACACAGGGAGTGGGCAGTTGGGGAGGGTGGGGCACAGGGGCACCTCTTTGCCCCTCTGCCAGCTTTTGAATTGCAGGTTGGCACCCTCCTCGCATGCCCCCCACGCAGCCTGCTTGGTGTTTCAGGTCACCCCAGGGCCACCCTCAGGTCACCCTCAGGTCACCCCAGGGCCACCCTGAGATCACTCATCAGCCCAGGGCCACTCTCAGGTCACCCCAGGGCCCCCTTGCGGTCACCCCAGGGCCACTCTGAGGTCCCCCCAGGGCCACCCTTAGGTCATCCATCAACTCAGGGCCACTCTCATGTCACCCTAGGGCCACAGGCCACCCACCATGTCATGGCCACTCTCAGGTCACCCCAGGGCCACCTTGAGGTCACCCCAGGGCCACCCTCAGGTCACTCATCAGCCCAGAGCCACTCACAGGTCACCCCAGNCCACCCTCAGGTCACCCCAGGACCACCTTGAGGTCACCCCAGGACCATCCTGAGGCCACCCACCAGCCCAGGAGCGGCCTCAGGTCACCCCAGAGCCATCCTGAGGTCCCCCCAGGGCCACTGTGAGGTTACCCCAGGGCCACCCTTAGGTCACTCATCAACCCAAGGCCACTCTCATGTCACCCCAGGGCCACAGGGCACCCACCAGCCCAGCAGCAGGCTCAGGTCACCCCAGGGTCACCCTGAGGTCACCCCTGGGCCACCTTGAGGTCACCCCAGGGCCACCCTCAGGTCACTCATCAGCCCAGAGCCACTCTCAGGTCACCCCAGGACCACCTTGAGGTCACCCCAGAGCCATCCTGAGGCCAACCACCAGCCCAGGAGCAGCCTCAGATCACCCCAGAGCCACCCTGAGGTCCCCCTAGGGCCACCCTCGGGGGCTCACCTCCGTGGGGCTGAGCTGTTTGTCGCCTACAAAGGTGGCATTGAAGTGGTAGTTGGAGGTGCCAAGGGTGCTCATGTGAACCGTGTGTGTCACCTGTGGGCACAGCAGATCAGCCTGGGGGCACCGGGGCAGGGGGGCAACCCAGGAGGGTGACAACAGCACCCCCCCGGGGTCACCCACACACCCCACACCCCCTCTCTGCGTGGGTCCTTTGCCTGTGTCCCTCTGACCTGGAAGTGGCTGCTCAGGGTCTTGTTGACGATCAGCTTCACCCCCTCCATCTGCTGCGGGAACACCTCTGCGGGGGGCGGCAGGGCACAGTGTGGGGGGGCAGAGNCCCGCTCCCGTCCCCGCCGCACGCTGTCCCCCTCCCCAGCCTCGATGCCTTCCCAGCGCCGGCGCCCTCCGGCCCCGCCGTCCCCTCGGTTTCGGTGACTCGTCTCGGCCCTAGTGACCCCCCGCTCCCGGTGACCCCCTCGGCCCCGGTGCCCCGGCCCCACCTTTGCACTGCCGGTGCAGCTCGTCGAAGCTGCCAGGGCTGCCGAGCGGCTCCCCGCGGCGCGGGGCCCGGGGCGCGGCGGG
>WBNM01027975.1:3203-23745 GCA_013399055.1 Ramphastos sulfuratus | reverse complement strand
CCCGCCCCCCCCGTCCCCGCCGGCCGCCGCCATCGCGGCCACCGCCGCCGGAAGCAGCTTTGCCAGGCGCGAAGCCGCCGCCGCCATCTTGAGCACGGGCAGCGCTTGCCGCTCATTAGCTGAGCCCGCTGGGGCGGGGCACCGCCGGACAGCGCTCCCCGGGCCCCCGGCCCCGCTTCCGAACCGTTCCGGGGCTGCCGCGTTCCGAGCCTTGTGTTCCCCGCGTCCCCAGGCGTATCCCCAACTCCCTCCGCGTCCCCCTTCCCTATTCCCGTCCCGTGTCCCTCCGTGTCCTCTTTGCTCCTGTCCTCTCTGCACGTCTGGACCCCTCCCGTGTCTCCTATTGTCCTGTGTCCCCTCCCCACATCCCAGGGCCGCCTGGTGGTGTCCCAATTTCCCTCCGTGTCCCCCCGCCACGTCCCCTTCCCCGTGTTCGGTCTCCCCTCTATCTCCCCTGCTTTGTGTCCCCTCCTTGCCCCACGTCCCATATCCCTGGTGCAGTGTCCCTGGACCTTCCCCAGCCCTCCCTGTCCCTGTCCCTGTCCCTGCTGCCGTCACCAGCAGCTTTCCTGGAAAGGGCTGACGTGGGCAGGGGCTTGGAGGGGAAGGGACCGCAGTGGTCACACCGGGAACGGAGAGATTTTTGTCCCCGGTGCCGCCCAGGTGCCCTTTAGCCGTGTGTGTCCCCAAACGCTGCCAGCGCTGGATCCCGGCCCCACGGCAGGGTGTCCGCAGGGTCCCTCGCCACGGATGCCCCCTCGGGGACCCCGCGGTGCCAGCCGCCGCCCGCCCCGCGCTGAGTCACGGCGTCACGTTGGCGGCCGAGGGTCAGCGATAAGCAGGCTCCGACCTTCGCCCCGGGGGTGCCGGGGAGAGGGGGTGGGGGTGGGATGCGGTGTGCAGCCCCTCGGGGTGGCCTCGTCGAGCCGGGAACCAGCCGTCGAGGGGCTGGCGGAGCCTGGGGGGGGGGGAATCTGGTGGTCCTGGGAGGGCTCTGAGGGTCCCGTGGGGCTGCCCCAGGACCACCACTTGCCTTGGGGCTCCAAGATACCACAGATCCACCTCGTGCCCAGGGGGAGCGACGTGCCACAAGGCCACCACGTGGGGTTACTACAGGTCACAGGGCTCCTGTGGGGCCACCAGCCGATCCCCCACTGTGGCAGCCCTGAGCCCCACGGGTGACCCCCACCTACCCACCTACCCCAGCTGCGGTCCTTGGGCCACCATCACTCATAGCTTGTGTCCTGCCTGGGGTCGTGGAGCCTTGGGGACATAGGGACAAGACCTTAGGGTCCAGGGCCAGCCTGGCAAGGATGAGGAGGGGCAGTTCCCCACAGCGACCCTTACCCCCACCGTGTTTGCTCAGGCTGTGGTGGACATCGGCACGGCCCCCCCAGCCCAGGGGCGGGAGCTGCCCGCGGGGATAAAAGCAGCCCCAGAGAGGGGCACCCCAAAGTCCTGCCCAGGTGAGCTGCAGCTGGCAACACAGTGCCCAGGCAGGATGGGGATGTGGTGGGATGGGGCAGGAGCAGAGCAGGATGGTGCCAGTGGAGCCACAGGGTTGAGATGTGGCTGTGGGGTGGGGATGGGGTCGGATGGGGATTAGGTGGGAGCAGGAGGGCAGGGCTGGGGGGAAGGAGCAGGACTGAGATTCCCTGGGGTGGGATATGGCTGGGATGGGCAGGGCTGGGGGGAAGGAGCAGGACTGAGATTCCCTGGGGTGGGATGTGGCTGGGATGGGCAGGGCTGGGACTCGGTGGGGACACTGCGGCAGTAACAGGGCAGGGCTGAGGGGGTGATGCCATGGGGCAGGAGGGGATAGGAGAGCCCTGGGGCAATCCGACCACCCCCTGAGCCGTTCCCCCAGCCCTGCCGCGATGAAGCTGCTGGTGGCCTCCCTGCTGCTGCTGTGCGCCTGCTGCCTGCAGGCTGCCATGGTGAGGCGCGAAGCCTCCGAGCAGGAAGCTCCTCCGGCCGTGGACGACTTCTTCAGCCGCCACTTCCAGTCCTTCTCCGACTTCGTGACCAAGGACCTGCCCCAGAAGCTGCAAGTGGAGGAGCTGCGCAGCCAGGCCGAGTATGGGGAAGGGGGACAGGAGGGACAGAGGCTGCCCTCGGCTGCCCTCGGCCACCCCTTAGCCACCCCTTGACCCACTGCCTTTCTGCCCCTCAGGAACTACGTGGACCGAGCCAACAAGCACCTGGCACCGCTGGCCCAGGAGCTGCAGACCAACTTCTTTGGCTTCTTCTCCTCCCTGCTCAAACTGGGCAAAAGCGAGGAGAAGCCCTGAGGCCGCCCTGGTGGCCCCTCCCTCCCCCTCCTTTGTGACAATAAAGACTTGGAGCCACTGCCGCGTCCCGGTGCTCTCCTTTAACAGGGTTTATTGTGGTTTAGAGGGGCAAAAATAACTCCAGCCCCGCCGAAACCGCGACAAGGGCGAGGGGAAGCAGCTTCCGGGGAGCGCGGAGGTGGTCGAGACCCAACAGACTCAGCGCTGCCAGTGCTAAAGATGGAGGCGAAAGGGCGGCGTCACGTCCTGCGCGTGCCCCTACCAAAGATGGCGGCGGCGGCGCCCCGCCCCGCCATCCCCACTCCCCGCGCGTCAGTGCCCCTAAACAAGATGGCGACACAGAGCCTAACGTCACTTCCGCCCCCAGCCAAGATGGAGCTTCTTCCGGCGGCGGGGAGATGGCGGATGAGGCGACGCGGCGGCTGGTGGCGGAGCTGCCACTGCTGCGGACGGCGGCGGGACCACGGGACCGGGAGGGCTGGGCGGGGCGGCTGAAGGAGGAGTACCGAGCGCTCATCCAGGTGCGCCGGGTCCGGCTCCATCGAGGCGGGAAATCCCCACTTCTTCCCCGGCCCCCTCGGTTCCCCCTTGGTTTCCCTTCGGTTTCCGGTCTTCCCGGTATCACTTACTCCCGTTCACCCCCCGCCCCCTAGTACGTGGAGAACAACAAACGCGCCGACAACGACTGGTTTCGCCTGGAGTCCAACGCGGAGGGCACCCGGTGGGTGAGCGGGGCCGGGAGGGGACCGGACCGGAGCCTCTCCCTGACCCGGGACAGCTTCAGTGTCCCGCGGGGTGGTCCCGGGACTGACCTGGGCGCGGGCCGATCCCTCCGGTGTGTTGCAGGTGGTTCGGGAAGTGCTGGTACGTCCACGAGTTGCTCAAGTATGAATTTGGCATCGAGTTCGAGGTGACCGGGTCGGGACCGGGGCTCCCGGGGCTGTGGGAGGAATCCTGGGGCTGCTGACCCCCACCCCGTCTGTGTGTCCCCTCCCCCAGATCCCCGTAACGTACCCGGCCACCGCCCCCGAGATCGCCATCCCCGAGCTAGACGGGAAGACAGCAAAGATGTACAGGTGGGGAGGAAGGTCCGGGGGGTTCTGAAGGGGCCTGGAGGTGCCCCTGCCCCTGAGGGAGGGGTCCTTGAGGGGGTGCTGGGGGTGCCTGGCAGGCTGACGGCTCTCCCATCCCCGCAGAGGGGGCAAGATCTGCCTCAGTGACCACTTCAAGCCCCTGTGGGCCAGGAACGTCCCCAAATTTGGCTTGGCCCATCTGATGGCACTGGGGGTGAGTTGGGGGTGATGCTGGCTGGGAGCAGGGGGGAACGGGCACACAGCACACACGGAGTGTGACACCGAGANCGTGGAGCCTTGGGGACATAGGGACAAGACCTTAGGGTCCAGGGCCAGCCTGGCAAGGATGAGGAGGGGCAGTTCCCCACAGCGACCCTTACCCCCACCGTGTTTGCTCAGGCTGTGGTGGACATCGACACGGCCCCCCCAGCCCAGGGGCGGGAGCTGCCCGCGGGGATAAAAGCAGCCCCAGAGAGGGGCACCCCAAAGTCCTGCCCAGGTGAGCTGCAGCTGGCAACACAGTGCCCAGGCAGGATGGGGATGTGGTGGGATGGGGCAGGAGCAGAGCAGGATGGTGCCAGTGGAGCCACAAGGTTGAGATGTGGCTGTGGGGTGGGGATGGGGTCGGATGGGGATTAGGTGGGAGCAGGAGGGCAGGGCTGGGGGGAAGGAGCAGGACTGAGATTCCCTGGGGTGGGATATGGCTGGGATGGGCAGGGCTGGGACTCGGTGGGGACACTGCGGCAGTAACAGGGCAGGGCTGTGAGGAAGGAGCAGGACTGAGATTCCCTGGGGTGGGATGTGGCTGGGATGGGCAGGGCTGGGACTCGGTGGGGACACTGCGGCAGTAACAGGGCAGGGCTGAGGGGGTGATGCCATGGGGCAGGAGGGGATAGGAGAGCCCTGGGGCAATCCGACCACCCCCTGAGCCGTTCCCCCAGCCCTGCCGCGATGAAGCTGCTGGTGGCCTCCCTGCTGCTGCTGTGCGCCTGCTGCCTGCAGGCTGCCATGGTGAGGCGCGAAGCCTCCGAGCAGGAAGCTCCTCCGGCCGTGGACGACTTCTTCAGCCGCCACTTCCAGTCCTTCTCCGACTTCGTGACCAAGGACCTGCCCCAGAAGCTGCAAGTGGAGGAGCTGCGCAGCCAGGCCGAGTATGGGGAAGGGGGACAGGAGGGACAGAGGCTGCCCTCGGCTGCCCTCGGCCACCCCTTAGCCACCCCTTGACCCACTGCCTTTCTGCCCCTCAGGAACTACGTGGACCGAGCCAACAAGCACCTGGCACCGCTGGCCCAGGAGCTGCAGACCAACTTCTTTGGCTTCTTCTCCTCCCTGCTCAAACTGGGCAAAAGCGAGGAGAAGCCCTGAGGCCGCCCTGGTGGCCCCTCCCTCCCCCTCCTTTGTGACAATAAAGACTTGGAGCCACTGCCGCGTCCCGGTGCTCTCCTTTAACAGGGTTTATTGTGGTTTAGAGGGGCAAAAATAACTCCAGCCCCGCCGAAACCGCGACAAGGGCGAGGGGAAGCAGCTTCCGGGGAGCGCGGAGGTGGTCGAGACCCAACAGACTCAGCGCTGCCAGTGCTAAAGATGGAGGCGAAAGGGCGGCGTCACGTCCTGCGCGTGCCCCTACCAAAGATGGCGGCGGCGGCGCCCCGCCCCGCCATCCCCACTCCCCGCGCGTCAGTGCCCCTAAACAAGATGGCGACACAGAGCCTAACGTCACTTCCGCCCCCAGCCAAGATGGAGCTTCTTCCGGCGGCGGGGAGATGGCGGATGAGGCGACGCGGCGGCTGGTGGCGGAGCTGCCACTGCTGCGGACGGCGGCGGGACCACGGGACCGGGAGGGCTGGGCGGGGCGGCTGAAGGAGGAGTACCGAGCGCTCATCCAGGTGCGCCGGGTCCGGCTCCATCGAGGCGGGAAATCCCCACTTCTTCCCCGGCCCCCTCGGTTCCCCCTTGGTTTCCCTTCGGTTTCCGGTCTTCCCGGTATCACTTACTCCCGTTCACCCCCCGCCCCCTAGTACGTGGAGAACAACAAACGCGCCGACAACGACTGGTTTCGCCTGGAGTCCAACGCGGAGGGCACCCGGTGGGTGAGCGGGGCCGGGAGGGGACCGGACCGGAGCCTCTCCCTGACCCGGGACAGCTTCAGTGTCCCGCGGGGTGGTCCCGGGACTGACCTGGGCGCGGGCCGATCCCTCCGGTGTGTTGCAGGTGGTTCGGGAAGTGCTGGTACGTCCACGAGTTGCTCAAGTATGAATTTGGCATCGAGTTCGAGGTGACCGGGTCGGGACCGGGGCTCCCGGGGCTGTGGGAGGAATCCTGGGGCTGCTGACCCCCACCCCGTCTGTGTGTCCCCTCCCCCAGATCCCCGTAACGTACCCGGCCACCGCCCCCGAGATCGCCATCCCCGAGCTAGACGGGAAGACAGCAAAGATGTACAGGTGGGGAGGAAGGTCCGGGGGGTTCTGAAGGGGCCTGGAGGTGCCCCTGCCCCTGAGGGAGGGGTCCTTGAGGGGGTGCTGGGGGTGCCTGGCAGGCTGACGGCTCTCCCATCCCCGCAGAGGGGGCAAGATCTGCCTCAGTGACCACTTCAAGCCCCTGTGGGCCAGGAACGTCCCCAAATTTGGCTTGGCCCATCTGATGGCACTGGGGGTGAGTTGGGGGTGATGCTGGCTGGGAGCAGGGGGGAACGGGCACACAGCACACACGGAGTGTGACACCGAGAGGGTGTCCCCGTGGGGCTTGTCCCCGTGGGGCTGCTCACTCCCTGTCCCCACAGCTGGGCCCCTGGCTGGCCGTGGAGATCCCTGACCTCGTCGCCAAAGGCATCGTCCAGCACAAGGAGAAGTGAGCAGCAGGACAGGGTGACACCGAGAAGGGGGGAGGATGTGTTTGGGGGTGCTGTCCCCTCCTCTATTCCTCCTCAGCCGGAGGTGTTGCCCCCTCATGTGTCCCCTGCACCCCCCACTCCCTCCCTGTCGCTTCGCTGCTGTTCCCCAATAAACTATCCTGCCCGGGCCTCGCCCCTGCCTGCTGCTCGGGGTAGGGGTGGTCGCGGCGAGGCGGGGAGGGGAGGAGTCCGACTCTGCAGCAGCACGTCAGCTGTGGCTTTAAGAAGGCGGCGTGCAGCGGCCCCTTTAAGAGCTGCTGAAGGCGGGAGTCGGACGCCGCGCGGTTGCCTTAGCGATGCGGTGCGGGCAAGGCCGGGCGCGACGCATGCGCAGTGAGGCGCGCGAAGCCGGCGGGGGCGGGGCGCGGCGGTAGGAGGAACAAAGATGGCGGCAGGCGGTGCGGGAGTTGTTGCCATGGCGGCCCGCGGCAGGTACCGGCGGGCGGCGGCCCCGCGGGGGTGGTGGGCGACGGGAGGGGCTCTGCGGGACAGCGAAGTGTGTGTCCCTTCCACAGGGTTTCCCGCTACCGGGTAGGGGTCGGGGAGAGGCCCTGGGGGATCGGTGCTCACGGTGACGGGGGGAGGT
The DNA here is from genome assembly GCA_013399055.1 of Ramphastos sulfuratus. Classification (NCBI taxonomy): domain Eukaryota; kingdom Metazoa; phylum Chordata; class Aves; order Piciformes; family Ramphastidae; genus Ramphastos; species Ramphastos sulfuratus. The sequence goes on along the minus strand of WBNM01027975.1, from coordinate 16,905 downwards.
GGACGGGGACAGGCAGGACAGGGGTCCCCGGAGCACGGCCCGGGAGAGTTTGAGGTGTGTGGAGGGGGGTGGGGTTGAAGGCCTTGGCTGCGGCCACGGCATGTCCCCGCCGGGCCTTTCGTTCCGGCTGCAACTGTGGGCTCGGGGCTCGGCGTGCCAGAGCCTCGGCGGCTACACCGCGGCCATCGGGCCCCGCAGCGGGAGCAGCTGCCCTGCCCCCTCCGGCTTCGCCTGCTGGAGCCGAGCCGGCGGATCGAGAACCACCCCCTGCAGCGTTCTCACCGCGCTCCGGGGACACCCAGCACCAAGCAACGGCAGTCGCTGCCCGGGGCCTGCACCCTCCCCCCGGCCCGGTACCGCGCCCCCCCCCCGCGGAGAAGGAGCCGGGAGATGGCTGCCAGTCGCCGTGAACGGTGTCGCGGCGAAGCAACCTGCACCGGGTGGTGCCAAGCACCTCCGTGACTCACTGACCGGCCCGGGAGCGCGGCACAGCCCAGTAATTGGGCGAGGTGGGCTGCAGGGTCCCTCCGGTCCCGTCCGGTGACCCGGAGCATCTCTGCTTGTGCCGCAGGGCCCCCGCCGACGGGACTCTGCGACCGGCCGCTCGCCGCGGGGGGCTGTGAGCGCTGCCGGCGGGAGGCGGCGCGGCGAGAGAGGTGGGTTCGTGCCCCGGTGACCCCACGCGCCAACCGGCCGGCAGCTGCATCAGCCCGGTCCCTCTCCCCGCAGGGCTCCCCTCTCGGCCGTCCCCACGATGCCCCAAGCCTCGGAGCACCGTGTCGGCCGGGCCAGGCACCACGCCGTCGTCACCTCCCAGCCTAAGGCCACCACCAAGCTGCCCAGCGGGCACCGTGCCCTGAGCCAGGAGCGCCATGCCGCCGCTCTGGCCTCCGCCGCTAACGGCCTCTCCCCGGCGCCCAAGCTTCGCCTCCTGCCGCCCCGGCCCGGCCCCGTGGACGACCACAGCAAGAAACTGGAGCTGGACCGGGGTCGGGCCTCAAAACGGGGAGAGACTCTGCGCAGCTCGGCCTGCCGCCGCGGGCCGCTCAAGGCAGACCACGCGGTGCGGGTGCCCGGCTCACCGCAGGCGGGCATCGTGCCGGGCATCGTGCCGGGCAGCGCCTCCTTCTCCCTGCCCGCCGGAGCCTCGCTGACGGGGCGGGAGGCCGAGCGCCGGCGGAGCAACTTGGCCCGTTCCAAATCCATCAGCATCGGGGACCTGAGCCAGGGCGGCGGTGGCCGCACCGAGGACGTGGCGGCGGTGCTGAGCCGGTTGGTGCTGAGGGACTGCGGGCACCAGCTGAGCGCCGGCTCCCTAGCGCTGCGGAGGAGCTCCTCGCTGCGGAGGGTCAGCGTATCCCCGGGGCTGGACGGGAAGCCTGCGGCCCCGCTGCTCTCCGTCCGGCCCGAGGGCTGCCCCAGGACTTGTACTGCCCCCGACCCCCCTTACATCCCTGCGCCCGGCAGCCCCGCTCTGGGCAGAGCCCTGGCACCCGGCAGGACCGAGGAGAAAGCGGCAGCTGTAAGAGCCTCTAGGATTTGTCCTCCCGGTGGGATGTGCCCCGGCCCGCGGCAGTGCCCCAGTCGCAGGGCAGCAGCTTTGCCCCCATCAGGGCCGGCGGTGCTGCTGGGGTCAGGTGGTGGTGGTGGTTCCAGTCTCACCTCTCCCTGCTGCGTTCCTTGCGGCTGGAACCCAGCTGCGAAAGGGTTGAGTCCCGTCGGCTCCGGGGGCGCTGGGGCTGTCTCTTCCGTGCCCATTTCCGTGCCCATTTCCGCATGCTGCCGGGCAGCTGGAGGCTGTCCTCCGCTCGCCCCGGGCCACGTGTCAGGATTAGGTTCCCTGAAATCCCTGTGCCCGTGGGGGACAAAACCAGGGCTTGGTCCCCATGATGCCATCCCTACCACTGGCACGGGGCTATCCCCAGTCCTGCCGAGGTGCCCAGCTCCCCGTGCCACCCTCCTGCACCTCGGGGCAGACAACCGCCTTCACCTCCGCGCCCTGCCCTTTGGGTGCCAAACGGTGCCCAACGCTGGCACCTCCTGCTAATTAATCCCCCCTCGGAGATGAGCCTGCAGCAAGGCAGGCCCAGAATAGCCAGGGGAAATCGGATCAGCTAATGAGCTGCGGCTTAGGGAGGCAGAGGGGGGTCCGGCAGCGCTGCTGCCAGGAGCACGGCACCCGGTGCCATGCCGGGGCTGCAGGGTGCCACGCTGGTGGAGCTGCCTCGCAAGCTGCACCGCACACTGCTCACCCGGCGTGAGCTGCAGGGCCGCGGCGCCGCCGACATCTCCGAGTCGGTGGTGCACACAGCGGTCATGGGGCTGCTGCTCGTCAGCGGCCAGGTGAAGCCCACCGGAGGGTGCTGCTGCCCCTTGGTCCATCCGTGCGGAGAGCCGAGGGGCGGCCGGAGGGGGTTGGGTTTGCCGCCTGGGGCCGGGGGTCAGTGCTTGTCTCTCTCTGTCTCCACAGACACACCACAGCTTGCTGCTGGGCTCGGGCCACGTCGGCCTCAGGAACCTGGGCAATACGGTGAGTGCCTGCGGGTGCCTGTCCCCGTCTGACTCCAGCCCTTGTGTCCCTGTGTCCCCCCCGAGCCTTCCTGTCACTGCATTCCAGTGTCCCCCAAGCTCTCCTGTTCATCCCCATGTCCACCAAACTGTCCTGTCCCTGCATCCTCCTGTCCCCATGTCCTCTGAATTCTCCTGTCCCTGCATCCCCCTGTCCCCTGAACCTTCCTGTTCCTGCATTCTCCTGTCCCCATGTCCTCTGAATTCTCCTGTCCCTGCATCCTCCTGCCCCCTGAACCTTCCTGTCCCTGCATCCTCCTGTCCCCATGTCCCCTGAACCCTCCTGTCCATACATCCTCCTGTCCCCATGGCCTCCAAACCATCCTGTTCTGCATTCTCCTGTCCCCGCAAGGTGCACGGCACCCGGTGCCATTGTCCCCATGTCCTCTGAACCCTCCCGTCCCTGCACCCTCCTGTCCCTCCACCCCTTGTCCCCTGAGCCCTCCCATTCCTCTCCCGAGGGTGTCCAAGGGATCCGTTGTGCTTTCAGTAGCTGTAACTTCCCCAAGGGATCCCCCAGCCCCTCGGGGGGAGTCTGCGGCTCAGCAGAGCTCAGTCAGGGGACAGGCCGAGGGCCGCTGTGTCCCCTCCCAGGGGTTTGCCAGCGTCCCGCCAGGGGTGTGACAGCGTCCCCCGCGGCTCTCCCGGCAGTGCTTCATGAACGCTGTGCTGCAGTGCCTGAGCAGCACCAAGCCGCTGCGGGACTACTGCCTGCGCCGCGACTTCCAGCAGGAGCAGCCCCCCGGCCCCCGCGCCCCCCAGGAGCTCACCGAAGGTGGGATGGCTTCCCCCTGCCACCGCTGACCCTGCCCCCAGCCCTTACATAACTGCCTGCTGCTGCTGCTGACACCTGCCACGTCCCCTGTCCCCGGCAGCCTTCGCCGACGTCATCGCCGCTCTCTGGCACCCCGACTCCTCCGAGGCTGTCAACCCCGGGCGCTTCAAGGCCGTGTTCCAGAAGTATGTCCCCTCCTTCACTGGCTACAGGTGAGGCTTTGCCCCCAACCCCTACTCTAGGGCACCCCCGAGGTGCTGGGAGCATGACTGGAGCCACCCCAGCCCTGCCCTGCAGCCAGCAGGATGCCCAAGAGTTCCTCAAGTTCTTCATGGACCGACTGCACGTGGAGATCAACCGCAAGGGTCGCCGCACCCCCAGCATCCTCTCAGACACCCGACGGACCCCTGCGCTGGAGGACCCCGAGATGCTGAGGTGAGGGCACCAGGGTACCCTCGAGAGGTACACAAGCAGCCTGACCCCCCCAACCTGACCCCCTGCCCCTGCCCGCAGTGACGATGAACACGCCAACCAGATGTGGAAGCGGTACCTGGAGAGAGAGGACAGCAAAATCGTNTCCTCCTGCAGAAGAGCTTTGCTGGTGGGAAGGTCTCGCTCCACGACTGCTTCAGCCTTTTCACCAAGGAGGAGGAGCTGGACTCAGAGAATGCCCCGGTAAGAGGCTGGGGCTGGTGGCTCGGCCCCACCCCCGGTGCAGCCCCCCTCTCTCACCGGTACCGTGCCACCACCGGTAGGTCTGTGACAAGTGCCGGCAGCGGACGCGGAGCACGAAGAAGCTGACGATCCAGCGCTTCCCCCGCATCCTGGTGCTCCGTATCCTTTGGGGACTCGAGGGCTGGGGCGGGGCTGGAGACCCCTGGAGCTGCCGGTGCTAGCGGTGCGGGGGTGGTCCTGGGAAGGGCGGCGCTGTCCCACCAGCCTCTCGGAGCCGATTTTCCCTTGACCCCTGCCCAGACCTGAACCGGTTCTCCACCACTCGCTACTCTATCAAGAAGTGCTCCGTCTTCGTGGACTTCCCCCTGCAGCAGCTCAACCTGCGGGAGTTCGCCAGCGAGAAGGCGGGTGAGCCGCGGCGGTGGGGGGGGGACAGGCACGGGAGGGCAGTGCCAGGGCGGGCCATGGCAGGGGACAGCGCTGAGCCTTGCCTCCCCCTGCAGGCAGCCCTGTCTACAGCCTCTACGCTCTCTGCAACCACTCGGGCAGCGTCCACTACGGACACTACACCGCCTTCTGCCGCGACCCCGCCGGCTGGCGCGTCTACAACGACTCCCGGTAAGTGTCCCCCACCCCTCCGTGTGCCCGGTGCCTCACCAGGCCCTGGCATCCCCCCATCCTGGCTTGGCGTGGCTGGGTTGTGGGGCTGAGGGTGCTGCCCGCAGCGTCTCGCCCATCAGCGAGAACCAGGTGCCGTCCAGCGAGGGCTACGTCCTCTTCTACGAGCTGGAGGAGCCCCCCGGCCGCCGGCCATGAGCCCCTCTCCTGGACCTCCCACTGCAATTGGGGGGCTGCCCCCTCCCTGAACCCCCTAGAGCGGGGTGAGGGCAGAGGGGGCTGGGGAGCGGGGTGTGGCTGTCGCCTGGGTGGGGCTTTTGTCAATAAATTTACTAAAAAACCCAGAAAGGCGAAGTTTGATTGTGGGAAGGGGGAGCCCCACTCTGGACACGCCCACTGTAACCGGCGTGGTGCCTTGGCCCTGAACCCCCACAACGGGGCGGTGGTAGAGGGGATGAGCGGGGACAGAGCGGTGGCTGCCACCCGGGTGGGGCTTTTGTCACTAAATTTACGGAAAAGCCCAAACAGGCGAAGTTTGGAGGTGGGAAGGGAGAGCCTGAGCTAGCGCTGGGACAGCGAAGGGGGCACCGCCGGGGGCGGGGCTAACGCCGGGGGCGTGTTTTGGTGTGGGGCTGTGATCCTGATTGGCTGTTGAGCAATGGAGGAGCGGCTTATGGTGGTTAGGGGCGGGACTTCGCTTCCGGGTGGCGAGAGCGTGCCCGGCCTGGCCCTGCGCGGCCACCGTAGCGAGTAATTCGCAATACCTATCCCTGAGGGGACGGCGCAATGCTATTGGCTCTACTCATTTTTTAGCCCCACCCTTTTTCCTTCTAAGTCGCAGATGGGGGTGGGGCAAAAGTAATTTATGGTGAGCTGGGGGCGCGGCTCATACCTGGAGGGGCGGGGCCATGCAGCTATGGGCGGGGTTAGTGAGGGGCCGGGCTTCGCTCTCGGGTGGTGATGGGCGTGGCCGGCATGGACCTGCCCAGCCGCCGTAGTGGGCTGTTTCCCCCGCCCGTCCATCACGCGGCAGCGCCACAGTATTGGTTTCCCCATCCCTAGCCCCGCCCTTTTCCCCTTATTCGTGGCGGGGAAAGGGTGGGGCCTGCGGAGCGTGGGCGCTGGGAGAGGTGCGGAGCTGTTGGGAAGCAGGAGCGAAGGTTCTCTGGGGTTCCAGGCGCGACCTGACAGAGTCCGGAGGCATTGCGGAGGTGCCCGTGCCCGTGCCCCGGCGCTCGGCACAGCCCCGCTTCCCGCTGACCCACTCCAGCCCGGGTCCCTCATGCCGCCCACAGTGGCCGTCGTCGGGGGCGGCATTAGCGGCTTGGCCGCTTGCTACTACCTCGCCCGCAGCCCCAACCCGCCCAAGGTGAGCACCGGGGCTGGGCTGTACCCCGGGATCCCCAGCCGCGGAGTCCTCCGGTGTGTCCAGGTGTCCCGGTGTCCCCGTGCTGACCACCAGTGTCCCTAGGTGCTGCTGCTGGAAGCCAGCGCCCGGCTCGGGGGGTGGCTGCAAAGCACCCGCACCGCCGAGGGCACCGTGTTCGAGCACGGGCCCAGGGGCATCCGCCCCGGAGGGGCTGTGGGCGCCGACACTCTGCATATGGTAAGTGTTGGAGCTGGGGTCGGCATTGGGGGTCTCCGGGGCTCGGTGTGGGGCAAGCTGCCTAGGACAGGTGGCTCGGTGGGTGCCGTGATCCTGGAGCATTCTTGCGTCGGTCCAGGGTACTGGAGACTGGGGAGGGGCTCAATGGCTGAGGGTCCAGAGGCTTCTCCTGGGGTGGTTGTCGGGGTCCCTGGAGGTAGGAGCGCACACAGGTCCTAGGGTACAGTCATCTGGGGAGGGTCCTAGGCTGGGTACAGGGTGCCCGAGTCTCTCTGGATGAGTGCTGGGGTCTGCGGCTCCCTGCACGGGTGCCAGGGGGGCAGGGTCCTGGAGCAGGCACCGTTCTCTTGGCTGTGCCCATCCTGCCCCTGTCCCCACAGGTCTCCCAGCTCGGCCTGGAGGGTGACATCCTGCCTGTCCTTGGGGACCACCTGGCCTCTAGGAACCGCTTTCTCTACACCGGCGGAGCCCTGCACAAGCTGCCCTCGGGTCTGGGGTAGGTGCCAGGCCCAGCAGCACCCCTTTGCCACCCATGGGTAACCCTCCCCTTGAGCCCTTGGTGTTCCCAGGGGCCTGCTGTGGCCTGTGCCGCCCTTCTCACGGGCACTGATCTGGAGCGGGCTGCAGGACCTGCTGGCACCAGCCGGGACAGAGCCGGACGAGAGCGTCCACAGCTTTGCTCAGCGCCGCTTCGGCAGGGAGGTGAGAGCCTGCCCGGGCTGATAGCACCGAGGGTTTATCAGGGCTTGGCAGGGCAGGGTGGGGACTCACGGATGGCAGGGGATGGAGGTCTTCCAGTCCAACTCCCTGCCAGAGCAGGGGCACCCAGGGCAGCTCACATAGGAGAACACATCCAGGGGGATTAGTGGAAGTCTCCAGAGAAGCCTTCGCAGCCTCTCCAGGCAGCCTGCCCCAGGCTCCAGCACCCTCCTGGTTTCTTCTCATGTTGAGGTGGAACCTCCTGGGGGTCTACTTTGTGCCCTTTGTTCCTTGTCCTGTTGCTGAGCACCACGGAACAGAGCCTGGCACCACCTTCCTTCTCCTGACCCTTCAGATATTTGCAGACGTTGCTCAGATCCCCTCTGGGGCTGCTCTTCTGCAGGCTCTCAGCCTTCCCTCCTCACACAGCTGCTCCAAGCCCTTCATCATCCTCATCCTCTCCACTGGACTCTCCCCAGCAGTTCCCTGCCCCTGAGTAGCCCAGACTTGGCCCCAGTGCTCCAGCTGTAGCCTGGGCAGGGCAAGGCAGAGGGGCAGGAGAACCTCCCCAGCCCTGCCAGGCTGCACCCCAGGAGGCTTTCTCGCCCCCCAGCCCCCATTTGCTGTGCCCCGGTCCCTGCCTCACCCTGCCGTGTGCCCGTAGGTGGCAGACGTCGCCGTGGACAGCCTGTGCCGGGGAGTGTTCGCCGGCGACTGCCGAGCGCTCAGCGTCCGCTGCTGCTTCCCTGCCCTCTTCCAGGCCGAGCGGCGCCGGCGCTCGGTGCTGCTAGGGCTGGCGCTGGGCTCCGGTGAGCGCCGGGGACGGGACGCGGGGGCACGACGGTGCCGCTGGCACGGCAGGAGGGCACAGCGGAGTTGTCGTCGCCCGCAGGGAAGCAGCGCGGGGCCGAGTCCGAGCTGAGCCGGCGGGCACGGACCGAGCGCTGGAGCCAGTGGTCGCTACGAGGGGGCATGGAGAGCCTGGCACAGGCGCTGGCAACCTTCGTGCGGCAGCGCGGAGTGGAGCTCCAGTGCCAAGCGCCCCTGCGCCGCCTGCAGCGGCACCGCGACGGCCGCTGGCAGGTAACGGCTGCCAGGGGGCCTCCCCCTCGCGGTGCCCCCCTCGGGATGCCAGGGGGCCTCCCCCTCGCGGTGCCCCCCTCGGGATGCCAGGGGGCCTCCCCCTCGCGGTGCCCCCCTCGGGATGCCAGAGTCCCTTTCCCACTGTTTCTCCTGGGATGCCAGGGTGCCCTTCCCGGTTCCCCCCTTGAGATGCCAGGGTCCCTTTCCCAATACCCCTCTCGGAATGTCTAGATCCTCTTCTCAGTGCCCCCTGGGCAGCCTAGTCTCCTTCCTGGTGCCCCCCACCCAGGGTGCCCTAGTGCCCTTAAGTCCCCTTCCCAGTGCCCCCCTCAGGATGTTAGGGCCCCTTCACAGCTGCCCCTGGGCAGCCTAGTTCCCTTCCTGGTGCCCCCCACCCAGGGTGTCTTAGCCCCCTTAAGTCCCCTTTGCAGTGCCCCCCTCGGGATGCCAAGGTTCTCTTCTCAATGCCCCCCTCGAGATGCCAGGGTCTCCTTCCCAGTGCCACCACCACCACTGCTCTCCTTCCCCCAGCTCACCCTGCCCGATGGCACCGTGACAGCTGACCACGTGGTCAGTGCCCTCCCAGCTGCAGGTAGGGTTGGGGTCCCTGGCCCCATGGGTTCCCCTAGGGTGGGGAAGGGGCAAGGGAGCTGGCATTGTAACCCCCCCTACAGATGTGCCCTCTCCTCCTGCTAGCCCTAGCTGAGGTGCTCCCAGCCGAGGCCGAGCAGCTGGCACAGGAGCTGCGGCACATCCCGGCCGTGACAGTGGCCGTGGTGAACCTGCAGTACCAGGGGGTCACATTGCCAGTCACGGTGAGAGCAGCACCCATCAGCATCCCCCAGCAGCCAAGGGCATCCCTGGCACCCACGGGTGACCCCATCCCACTCCTGCCCAGGGCTTTGGGCACTTGGTGCCCTCCTCAGAGGACGCCTCGCTCCTGGGCATCGTTTACGACTCGGTGGCCTTCCCCCAGCACAATGGCACCGCTGCCACCTCGGTGCGGCTCACGGTGAGCGCTGGGCATGGCACGGGGCGGGCACAGGGGGGAATCGGGCAGGGTGGGGCTCCTGATGCCACTGCTGCTGTTTAGGTGATGCTGGGAGGAGCCTGGTTCCAGCAGAGCTTTGGCGACCCAGCGTTGGTGGCACCAGCCCTGCTCCTGCAGCGGGCACAGGCAGCTGTGAAGGAGCAGCTGGGCCTGGAGTCGGCCCCAACCCACTCCATCATCAGAGTGCAGCAGGTGGGTGATGGCACTGCACAGCTGGGGGGTGCCAGGGGTGTGCCATGGTGCTCACCAGCTGCTCCCTCCCCAGGCCTGCATCCCCCAGTACATGCTGGGCCACTGGCGGCGCACAGGTAAGAGGGAGTCAGGGCTGGGTGGGGGTCCTGTGGTGCCCACAGAGGTGCCCGTGACCCCCATGGAGGTGCCCACAGCCCATCCCTGTGCCCACAGAGCGCATCAGGCAGTTCCTGGCAGAGCAGCAGCTGCCCCTCAGCCTCATTGGGGCCTCCTACGCCGGGGTCTCTGTCAACGACTGCATCGCCAGTGCCAAGGCAGCCGTGGGGCAGCTGCTGGGGGGGCTGCACTGAGCCCTGGCACCCACAGCCCCTCCTGGCACCAGCAGCCCCATGGCACTAGGATAAAGTTGTTTTGTTTTTTTTTTTTTTAATTGAAAAACCCTTAGAAAGGTCCAGGGAGCAGCTCATAAATAGAATAAATAACCACACGCTGGCAGCGCTGCCCCTCGCCGCCCTCAGGCACCTGCTGCTCAAGGGGAGATGGCATCAGGCTCTCCCTGTGCCCCTTTCCAGGATGCCCCAGTGCCAAGGCACTGGCCCCATAGCCAGCAAGCTTCCTGGGATCACTGCCCACTCCCCACCAGTCTCTCCAGCACAGCCACAGCCCTGCTGCGGGTCCCCTCCCAGCGCCAGGCCATGGGGAGCAGAGTCTGTGCCAGGGCTGCAATGCCCAGCGGCTACTGGGCACCTTGTAGTAGGGTCTGGTTGTCCCCGTGGGTGGGCATGATCCCCTCCTGTGCTACAGCCACACCAGTGCTGCTCCCTGGCTGGGCATCACTCTCCCTGGCAGCCTCGGGGCTGCGCTGGGTGATCCCCGGTGCTGGCAGGGAGCCAGTGCCACCCTGGGTGCCATTACTTGCCGGTGGCCGTGGCAGAGCAGCTGTGGGCACACGGGGGGACAGGGCCAGCCCCACGTGCCCCCAGCTCACACCATCCCGGGGCAGCTTGTGGAGCATCTCCTCATGGAAGAGGCTGCTGCGGTCCCGTTGCCCCTCGTGGCCTGGCACCGGTGCCCGGGGGCCGCGGGCAGCCCGGGGGTCGGTGCCAATGTCCACGGTGATGTTGGTGTAGAGAGGGTGGAGCTGCTTGGCCAGCAGCAGGTAGGTGAGGGAGTTCATCCCATCCTGTGTCCACATCCGCTGCGTCCGGATCAGGAGGTCAAACCTGGCAGGGCACAAGGTTGGGGCAGTGTCACCTCTGGGCCCCTTGCCAGCCCTTGCCCCAAGTCCCCCTGGCACCACTCCCTGCCCGCCCCGACCTGTGTGGGTTCTCCTCGTTGCCTTTGTCACTCTTGTGCTTCACCATCTTGTAGTGCCCGATGGAGATGGGCGGCCGGGCGATCTTCATGCCAGCCAGGCGCACCCTGCGGCGAGCCAGGCATCAGCCCACAGTGCCAGGGCAGGGGGGGCACTCACCCGGTGTGCCCCTGGGGCAGCAGCCACCAGCCCAGGGGGCTGGGAAGCAGCTAGTGCCACACACACACACGGAGGGGTGGGGATGGTGAGCGCAGGAGGTGCCCGCAGTGCCCTACCTGGTGGCGATGTCATCGTCCTCACCGCCCCAGCCCCAGTACTCGTTGGGGAATCCATTGATCTTCATGTACTGGTCAGGGGTGAGGGCAGAGACCCCCCCAAAGTACTGGGGGTAGGGCAGGCTGTGTGGGGAGGGGGACAGAGGCTCAGCCAGGGCTGGGTGCCCTTCGCTGCCACCTTATTCCCCCCCTCACCCCCGATGCCCTCACCCACCTGTACCCAAACTTGTTCATGGCGACCGAGACGTGTTTGGGGTTCCAGGGGTCGCAGGTGTAGAGGTTGTGATCGTTCTCTGGGATGAGGTCCACGTCGTGGAGGAAGAGGCAGTCCCACTCCTCATCCTTCAGGGCCTCCTTCACCCCCACGTTCAGCAGCTTGGCACGGTTGAAGGTGGAGTTGCCAGCCTGTAGTGAGACCGGGGTGGGGGAGCTGGCACCGGGCTGGCATCACCGCCGGTGTCCACCCCTGTGCCCGCGAGGCCTCACCTGGTGGATGACGTAAATGCCATAGTGGAGCTGCTGGCGCTGCAGGAAGGGGTGCAGGTAGTAGAGCAAGTGGCCCAGGTGGGTCTCCCGGTTGCGGTGCGGGATGATGACGGCGGTGCGGGACCGGGACTCGCAGTGGGCGGGTCGGTACCGGCCGCCCTCCTGCACCGCCGGGTTCTTGGCTTGGATCTGCTCCAGCGTGGGCACTCGGCTGAAGGTCACCGTCAGCGGCCCCACTGCGAGGGGAGAGGGGCAGGAGGCTGGCAGGAGGCAGCGGCGCCCGCGGAGGGGGTGCTCATCCCCGGGGGTGCTCCTCCCACCCCCCAGACCCATAGGAGACCTCCCCTAGGGCTTGCCCAGGTTGGGAGCCGCGGGGCCGGTTCTAGCCCCGGGTGGGTCGGGTCCCGCCGCCAGCCCGCCCGGTTCTTCCCGGAGAGGTCGGTTAAGCCTCACGTCCCTGCCCCGACCCCCGCCCCCAGCCGGTCCCGGACGTTTGCGCTGCTTCCCCCGCGGGCACAGCTCGGTGTAGTCGGTGCCCGAGGGGGCGGTCCCGTACTCACCGAGGAAGGGCGAGCGCTCGGGGCAGAAGGGCAGCGGCTGCGCGGGGTCGGGGCGGAGGGGTTGGCGAGGCAGCAGCCGGCTGAGGTTAGTGTAGACGTCGTGGGTACGGGAGTAGTCGAAAACGGGGCCGGTGGCGCGGCCGAAGAGGGAGGTGAGGTTCCGGAAGCCGCCCAAGGAGAAGTAAGCGACGAAGGCGAACTGGCAGCCGATGAGCAGGGCCAGCGTGCAGGGCCGCTCCAGCAGCCGCCGCAGCATGGCGGGGCCCGGCCCGGAGCACCGAGAGCCCGGATCACCGGGGGCGGCTGGGGGCGAGGTGGGGGCCGGGCCGCATCGTGGGGCGCTGCGGGGAGAAGGAAGGGTCAAGGCCCGCGGTGGGGCAGAGCTCCACAGACGGTTCCCACCCTCCAAACGCGGATCCCCCCCCGGTACCTGCGGGCGGCCAGAGCGCCTCAGCCCCTCCCGGCCGCCGCCGCCGCCGCCATCTTGGAGCGGAGAGAGCGAGGGCGAGGGGCGGGGTGCGGTGACGTGGGGCGGAGCCTACCGACGTGGCAGGTGGCAACGCGGCCGGTCGGGAGCCGGTCCCTCCGCTGCGGTGGCTCCGGGGCGGGGACGGGGGCAGGGCCAGTTCCATCCCGTCCCGCCCCGCCGTGGCGGCGCTCGGGCGGCTGTAAGGATCTCGGAGCGGCCGGCGGTAGGACCCGAGGGAGCCCTCTCTGGAATCAGGGGGCGTGTCTTCCACTGCCCGCCTAGTGGGCGTGCCCAGGGCACGCGCCGTCGCCGCGGCAACCGCGCACGCGGCAGCCCGCCACTTCCCGGTTGTCGGTCCCGCCCCCGCTGTAACGTCACGGTGGGAACGCGCTCTGATTGGAGAGCGTGGCAGGGGAGGCGGAAGTGGCTCTGCGGAGTGGCCGCTTCGGCGGAGTCCGTACTGGGTCCCTGCTCGGTTTCGTGCTCGCCGCCCACCTACCTCGGCGTGGGCTACGCCGACTCCACTCTGCTGCTTCATGTCCTGCCGCAGCCTGCCATGCGCGGCAGGAGCCACCGAGGCCCGGCGGGNCGGAGTCCGTACTGGGTCCCTGCTCGGTTTCGTGCTCGCCGCCCACCTACCTCGGCGTGGGCTACGCCGACTCCACTCTGCTGCTTCATGTCCTGCCGCAGCCTGCCATGCGCGGCAGGAGCCACCGAGGCCCGGCGGGGCTGGCGGGGGAGCCCCTAGGCTGCCGTGGTGCCGGTACAGTCCCAGTTTCGGGGTCCAGTCCCACCCCGGTGCGACCCTGACCCTGCGTTCTCAGCTCCCGGTAGCCCCTTGCGCTCTGTCGCCTTCAGCCTTACCCTGCTGGTGCTGCGCTGCCACGCCCGTGCCGTGTGCCAGCTCCTGCAAGGGCGGTGCCAGCCCTGACCTCTGCATTGTTCTGAGCGGCTCCGGGAACCGCACACTCATTGCCCCCATCCTGGTGCCCCCAGTGTGCCCCCTGCCCTAAGTGCCCGCATCCTGGTGCCCTCAGTGTCCCTGTCCTCAGTGCCCTCATCCTGGTGCCACCAGTGTGCTCTCCTGTCCTCGGTGCCCGCATCCTGGTGCCCCCAGTGTGCTCTCTTGTTCTCCCTGCCCCCATCCTGGTGCCCTCAGTGTCCCTCCCTGTTCTCAGTGCCCCCATCCTGGTGCCCCCTGTGTGCCCTCCTGTTCTCAGTGCCCCCATCCTGGTGCCTTCAGTGTGCCCCTCTGTCTTCAGTGCCCCCATCCTGGTGCCCCCAGTGTCCCTCCCTGTCCTCAGTGCCCCCATCCTGGTGCCCCCAGTGT
>WBNM01027974.1:0-26487 GCA_013399055.1 Ramphastos sulfuratus | reverse complement strand
GAGGGAGCAGCCATAACCTCCCTGGGCAACCTGTGCCAGTGTCTCACCACCCTCACTGCAAAGAACTTCCTCCTAACATCCAGTTTCAATCTCCCCTCTACCAGTTTAAACCCATTGCCCCTTGTCCTGTCATTGCAAGACCTTGTCAATAATCCCTCCCCAGCCTTCCTGTACCCCACTTTAGATACTGGAAGGCCACTCCAAGGTCTCCTGGAAGCCAAAAAAAAAAAAAAAAAGTGCTTATGTATGTCTATTAATTTTAAAATATTTTGAAAGTAGTTTCCTTTTAATTGTTTTTTGTTTGGTTGGTTTGGGGTTTTTTTTCCTAACAAACATAATTTGTAAAGCATGTTCTTTCAAGTCAACAAGTAAAAGCTTTGCATCTCACAAGCTCCAGTCAAGAGGTAATGTGGATGAACAAAACAGAAAATGTCAACAATTTGACAAGGGATTTTTTAAATATAGTGAATGAGATATGTAAAGGCACATCAGGCAGTTAGACACACAACTCTAGTTAAGTGCAATGGAACTGTCCTAAAAAGCTTTGAAAATGCTAGTAAGTAATTTAACTTTTTTTTCTTTTACATTATCCCCCACCACTCCCACCCCCCAGTTCTATTTGGGCACGACAGATGGAAGTTAAACTTCTGAATAACTGATTACCACTGAGAGATGATGAGACAGGAAGGAAATTAAAATATATGCTCTGGGAATATGGCTGAAAAGTTCAGTTGCTGCACAAGAACAAATGGAATTTTGCTGGCAGTTACATTAAAAATTCTTTCTAGTACATAATACAAATCAACTTAAATTTAAGCATTTAAAGTAAATAATAATTCTCACCATTTTAAAAACAATTCTTATAACGCATTTTCCATTACAATAAATTACACTTAAAACATTTCCCATATTAAACATCAAATGTTTCAGTGTGATTTCTTCATGTTAATTTTACTAAATAAATAATTAAGAGAAGTGTAATTACAGAAATGTAGTAAAGAAAATGCTTTCAGGGCTCTGAGGATAGCGACAGGTTCCACAGCTTTCTCCTCTTTTCCCTAGGGGTCTGGCTGCCTGTCCCCTGGGCACTGACATAGTGCAGCCATAACCTGGAATGAAAGCTTCTGTAAGATGGAGCCATGAGATTCTGTGTAAAGGGCCTATTACCCCAGCTCAGGAGCAGTATTTCAGCTCAGGTGCAGCATTTCAGCTCAGTACCAAACCCCTGGGCCCTGTCTGAGCAATGCTGGAGCCACGCCTGTGCTCAGTGCCATATCTGCCTGCTCCTAATTTTGCCAATTTGCCTTAGGGTGTTGTTGTGGAGGCAGGGAATTAATGTGGCCAAGTCAGGAATTATAAAAATAGAATTATTTTATTTTCCTGAAAGCCCTGCCCCCAAACTATACACAAAACTAGTTTAGATTTATTTACAGGTTCTAATTCAATCGGGAATTCTTCAACAGGATGTTATGGGCAAATTTAGAGATTTAGGAAGTCAGGAAATGAAAAAGGCTAAGCTACAAACACAGCTTCACCCCACTATCAATCAGGCTGAGCAGAGAATTAAGGGAGCAGCAGCAGGCTTTACTCAAGGAGGTGAGATAGGTATTGGGCGATGATCCCTTGCTGGATTTCTCTGTGGCTTGGCTGCCTTCTGACACTGCAAGCAATATCCAATAGTCTGGATCCAGGCAGCAGCAGCCCAAGGCATATGGAAAAGCTGCCAGAGTCAGGAGTGTCTCGAAACATGACTGCCACAAGGCTGGGATCCGTGGGAGCGACACTGCCTTGGCAGCAGCAGGGGAGAGCCAAACTGCTCAGGTCTGCCCAGTGCGGAATAGCAGCCAGGAAGTTGGCTGCAGTATGATCCGAGAGCAACTGGGTCTGGGTGCTGTCGGCAGCTCTCCAAAAGGACCCCAGGACTTGCCAAGCCTGCAAATTTGCACAGAATGGTGCAAAAGTGGGGAGAGGCATCCAGAGGCAGAGAGGGTGCAAAACCGAGAGCTGTGTGAAAAGGTAGGAGCTGACCAAAAGTGAGGACAGTCCAAAATGAGAACTCTTCCAAGGCAGGGGACTCTTAAGGCTGGAACTCTTCTAAGGCAGGCATCTTGGATCTTCTGCCTTGCTCTATCNTATCCCCCACCACTCCCACCCCCCAGTTCTATTTGGGCACGACAGATGGAAGTTAAACTTCTGAATAACTGATTACCACTGAGAGATGATGAGACAGGAAGGAAATTAAAATATATGCTCTGGGAATATGGCTGAAAAGTTCAGTTGCTGCACAAGAACAAATGGAATTTTGCTGGCAGTTACATTAAAAATTCTTTCTAGTACATAATACAAATCAACTTAAATTTAAGCATTTAAAGTAAATAATAATTCTCACCATTTTAAAAACAATTCTTATAACGCATTTTCCATTACAATAAATTACACTTAAAACATTTCCCATATTAAACATCAAATGTTTCAGTGTGATTTCTTCATGTTAATTTTACTAAATAAATAATTAAGAGAAGTGTAATTACAGAAATGTAGTAAAGAAAATGCTTTCAGGGCTCTGAGGATAGCGACAGGTTCCACAGCTTTCTCCTCTTTTCCCTAGGGGTCTGGCTGCCTGTCCCCTGGGCACTGACATAGTGCAGCCATAACCTGGAATGAAAGCTTCTGTAAGATGGAGCCATGAGATTCTGTGTAAAGGGCCTATTACCCCAGCTCAGGAGCAGTATTTCAGCTCAGGTGCAGCATTTCAGCTCAGTACCAAACCCCTGGGCCCTGTCTGAGCAATGCTGGAGCCACGCCTGTGCTCAGTGCCATATCTGCCTGCTCCTAATTTTGCCAATTTGCCTTAGGGTGTTGTTGTGGAGGCAGGGAATTAATGTGGCCAAGTCAGGAATTATAAAAATAGAATTATTTTATTTTCCTGAAAGCCCTGCCCCCAAACTACATACAAAACTAGTTTAGATTTATTTACAGGTTCTAATTCAATCGGGAATTCTTCAACAGGATGTTATGGACAAATTTAGAGATTTAAGAAGTCAGGAAATGGAAAAGGCTAAGCTACAAACACAGCTTCACCCCACTATCAATCAGGCTGAGCAGAGAATTAAGGGAGCAGCAGCAGGCTTTACTCAAGGAGGTGAGATAGGTATTGGGCGATGATCCCTTGCTGGATTTCTCTGTGGCTTGGCTGCCTTCTGACACTGCAAGCAATATCCAATAGTCTGGATCCAGGCAGCAGCAGCCCAAGGCATATGGAAAAGCTGCCAGAGTCAGGAGTGTCTCGAAACATGACTGCCACAAGGCTGGGATCCGTGGGAGCGACACTGCCTTGGCAGCAGCAGGGGAGAGCCAAACTGCTCAGGTCTGCCCAGTGCGGAATAGCAGCCAGGAAGTTGGCTGCAGTATGATCCGAGAGCAACTGGGTCTGGGTGCTGTCGGCAGCTCTCCAAAAGGACCCCAGGACTTGCCAAGCCTGCAAATTTGCACAGAATGGTGCAAAAGTGGGGAGAGGCATCCAGAGGCAGAGAGGGTGCAAAACCGAGAGCTGTGTGAAAAGGTAGGAGCTGACCAAAAGTGAGGACAGTCCAAAATGAGAACTCTTCCAAGGCAGGGGACTCTTAAGGCTGGAACTCTTCTAAGGCAGGCATCTTGGATCTTCTGCCTTGCTCTATCTATGGTTTTCTAGACAAAGTGTCCATTTGCCAACTTATCCTGGGCGCGCAGACCCAGCCAGCCGCCAGCCCGATCCCAGCGTGGGCTGCCGCACAGCTCAGCACACATGTGGGAAGGCCTTTTGCTGTTCCCCATTCAAGCCTGCAGGACAGTGGGGGGAGGGGAAAGCAGTTTTCGCACCTTCTTCTTCCCATTCAAACCCACAGGGGAGGGGAGAAGGAAGGGATTTGGAGTGCTCTGGAACAGGTGTCACTTCAGCTCTGCCCACCACCCCGGCCATCACTTGGCTGTGGTGGACCCCAGCCACCGTTCCTCTCCCTGCTCTGCTCTTCTGGCTGGCAGCTGTGGGACTGTGCTGTGTCAGGGAGAGCACTGTCCTGCACCTCATCCTCCACTCTGGGCCCACTGCCTTCATGCAGCATTGGCTCCTGATGCTGCCTGACAAACAGAGACCTAAAGTGTTCCTGAGATATTCCTGAAACGAAATACAGCCAGGGAAAAAAAAAAACCAAACCAAAAACCAACAACCAAAAAACCCAAAACAACAACAAAAAAAAAAAAAACAACCCAAACAATTTTCAGTAATCTTTAAGTAAACTAAAGGGGGATATTGTCAGTTATTTTCTACAGTGAGCAAGCAAACTTTATCAGGAACTTTCCTGAAACTCTGCATATGATTTTAACTTAATCTTTTGTTTTTAAAAGGTTTTTTTTCCATAATTCATAACTTGAAACAGTATTTCTGCTGACATGAAAACCATCCGCCTTAGCACAGTAGGTAGGAAACAAATTAAATAGATTATTTCTTAGAACTGATATAAAAAATGCAGTTCACTTCGGTAATTCAAGCCAACAGCCCAAGCAAAACAAACCTAAAGCTCAAAATTTAGTGTTCATAGACTGGCAGCACCCAAAAATGCTCTGTGGAATTTCAAGACAATAAATACAAATAGTAAATAGTGATGTCCTGCCAAAAAAATTCTCCAGTGTTTGACAAAAAACTGCGTAGTCTGGAAACACAAATAGTGGCTGTAAAAAGTTAAAGTAGCCTTGCTTGATTCTACAAAGTGTTTTGTAACTGAATGAAGACAGCCTGAAGTCCACCAAAAGGTGAAGTGTCAACCACACCTATGCCCTTTGCACAATGACCTGGAAGTCATTTGATGTCGTTTTACAAAAGCATAGTGATAAAAGAAAAATGAAGGAGTGCTGGTAAAGAGCCTTACAGACCAGATGCACATTTTTCAGGATGTCTGTGGCAAGCCATAAAGTACCAAACTTTGTGGGAATGTTTGTTTAACCACTTGCTGGATAAGGAATTGGCTGGATGGTGGCACACAGAGAGTGGTGATCAAGGGCACAATGTCCACCTGCAGACCAGTGACAAGTGGTATCCCTCAGGGGTCAGTGCTGGCACCAGTGCTGATTAACATCTTTGTCAGTGACATGGACAGAGGAATCAGTGCACCCTCAGCAAGTTTGCAGATGACACCAAGCTGTGTGGCACAGTTGACTTGCTAGAGGGCAGGGATCCATCCAGAGGGACCTGGACAGGCTGCAGAGGTGTGCCCAGGCCAACCTCTTGACATTCACCAAGGCCAAGTGCAAGGTCCTGCACCTGGGTAGGCACAATCCCAATCACAACTCCAGGCTGGGTGGGGAATGGCTGAGAGCAGCCCTGAGGAAAAGGACCTGGGGGTCTGGGGTGATGAAAAGCTCAACATGAGCCTGCAGTGTGAGTGCAGCCCAGACAGCAACTGAGTGCTGGGCTGCAGCAAGAGCAGTGTGGGCAGCAGGGCAAGGGAGGGGATTCTGCCCCTTTGCTCTGCTCTCCTCAGACCCCACCTGGAGTCCTGTGTGCAGTTCTGGAGCCCCCAGCACAGGAAGGACATGGAAGTGTTGGAGCGGGTCCAGAGGAGGCCACAAAGATGCTCAGAGGGCTGCAGCAGCTCTGCTGTGAGGACAGGCTGAGAGAGTTGGGGCTCTGCAGCCTGGAGAAGAGAAGGCTTCCAGGAGACCTTAGAGTAGCCTTCCAGTATCTGAAGGGGGCTACAGGAAGGCTGGGGAGGGACTATTGACAAGGTCTTGCAATGACAGGACAAGGGGCAATGGGTTTGAACTGGCAGAGGGGAGATTGAAACTGGATGTTAGGAGGAAGTTGTTTGCAGTGAGGGTGGTGAGACACCGGCACAGGTTGCCCAGGGAGGTTGTGGCTGCTCCCTGCCTGGAGGTGTTCAAGGCCAGGTTGAAGGAGGTCTTGAGTAGTGGGAGGTGTCCCTGCCTATGGCAGGGGGTTGGAACTAGATGATCTTTGAGGTACCTTCCAACCTTACCATTCTAGGATTCTATAAACAACAATTATTGAGGAAGTGTCTGCAGCAACTAGTTGGAGATCTGTGGAGATCTGTGATATGCAATCTTGTAAGGCCCCAGACCTGCACTGACTTAGGAAAGCAGGAAGGAGATAAAGGAAAAGCAGAGATATCCTGACAGCAGCCATAAAGAGGGGCCTGCTGACCAAAGATGTGAAGAAACTCTCTGAGGAAGACTGTGCCAGTGCTTATCTCAGATAACCATTCAAGACCACCGGGGAGGGTTGGAGCCAGGACGAAGAATGAGACAATACCTATGTTAATGAACTCCAAGAAATAATCGTGAAAGTCCTACCTCTTATTATGAATATGCCTGCTCTTGTAACATAAGTTGTGGCTTGTGCCAGCATGGGGTGTGCAGGATTGATAGAGTGATCCTGCCTGCACCCAGTGCTGTAATAAAATACACCTACTGCATAACTCTGCATGAGTTTTGGGGTTCGTTTTGCAAGTCAATAGCTATTCTGAAAGAAAAGGGCAACTATTAAGGCTTTTCATTATCTTTTAATAATAGCTCTTTCAAGGAAAAAAAGAAGGCAAAACCTGCCCTGCCTACTGATTTCTTTAAATTATGCTAAAATTCTTCAGCCTGGGTGCAATCCCCTCCACCTCCCTTCTAAACAGACGGGAGGGAGGATAGTCCTGCAAAAGACAGTGTCACCGGGATGGCCGCTGCGCTCCCCTCCGGCCCCGCGGGGCTCTCCCACGCCTTCCCTCCTTCGGCGGACAGCAGCCACAGGCCGCCACGCCCGAGCTACCCCAGACTCTCCCCCTCAGCTCTCCGGCGGCTCCTCGCGATCCCCTCCAGCAATCGCCGGGAGCCAGTGTCCACCCGCCGTGCCCCCTGCGCCACCGCCTGCCTCGCCTCGGAGGCCATCCCGCCCCACTCTGCGGCTCCCGGCCGCCCGCCTGCCTGCCCGCCTGCCTTCCCGCCTCGGCCCGCAGCCCTTCCCGTTACCACGGCGACAGGGGAAGCCGCCCGGCGCTGCCCGCGGCCGGGCCCGGCGGGAGCTGGGGCGGGATGAGTGAGCAGGGGTGGCTGGGCTCCGGAGCTTGTGCCGCCGCCTTAGCGACTTCGCTTCGGGTAGAGAAGGAGCAACGAGGGGAGCGCGACAGGTAACGATGGGGGCCGGCCGCGGGGGCTCGAGCGGTGCCGTGGCACGACCGAGGCTGCCCCGGTGCCTGGGTCAGCTCAGGTGCTGGTCTTCCATGGAGTCAAGGGAGGTGGTCCCGTGGCAGTGTTTTTTTAGGTGCTTGTCCCGTGTGGAGCCAGGGCACCTGTGCTAGTGTCACCTGAGGTGCCTGGTCCCTGGGGAGCCAAGGCTGCAGTGACATGTGGTGGTGTCCTCACGTCCCTCTGTACCCACGACCTTGAGAGCACCACTTCTTAACCCACGAATACTTAGGGCTGTTTTATGGCACCCTGACACCCGTCATGTGGCTGGTTGCTGTGCTGCTGTACAGCCAGGCTTGCCCCAGGTCTTTGTGACCTGGAGCTGCAGAGCCAGATTAGTCCTAGCAGCAGTCTGATCTTTCTGCTGAGCTGCTTGAGGGTTGTGTGTCTCAGCACCACATCTGCTAAGCAAAGGAGTGAATAATCATTTGGAGTTCAAAATTGTGTTTGAGAGCAATTACAGCCTAGGTATTGGCTAATTAGGGTGTGTAAAGGTATGAGAAGTGGTTGATGAATGTAGACATGGTTTTATGACAAACTGAGGTTTCCAAGTTCCAGAGCATCCTGGCAAATCATTGGTATCACACAGCAAGGAATGATCCAAAACAAAATTCCTCATGGAAACCCAGGGTTATCCTCAAGATAGCAGCACTTCTGGTATCTCAGTGCTGGAGAGCTGCCGACACGGGGATAAGCTTACCGTGTAAGTTTTCATCTAGCCCATTCCAGCCTGTAATGAGAACTACATTCCCCTGCCCCTGTTCTTCACAATGGGAGAAATAACAGAATTTGAAGGGGAAGCATAGAACTATGCAGTACATGCTGCTTGTCTGAGTGTAAATGCACACATTTCAGAATCTGAATTATTTGATTTTTGCTGTTTCAACAGATTAAAACGACAATCAGTAATATGGAGCAGGACTTAAAAGTGTTTCAGAAACAAGCTGTCACTAAGTAAGTAATAACCCATGTCTGGGAGCTGGATATATAACATCATTTAATTATGTGGGTTTATTAAAAATGTGAAACACAAAATATTATTATATTGGCTTATATTATTACTATTATGATTGTTGTAATATTATGATATTACTCATTCATATTAATTAATTTAGAAGCAAATGTGGTTCTTTTCTCAATGTCTTCTGCTGCTTTCTGTGCAAACTGAAGAGGTTACTGGTAATTAAGACAGCACATCTTATTGCCTTAGCAAATAACCTACTGACAGTGATTTAAATTTTTTAAATCTTCATACCTGAACAAAAAAGGGGGGAAATGAAAGCTATGTCATCTTCTATTATGATATTAAAAAATGTTATTTTAAACTATATTTTTTAAAGCTGCTAAGCTACAGCACTATAAACTTACGTATCACAGCTCTTAAAACATTAAAAAAATCTTCAAACCAAGCTTATTAATTTCTAAAATCTTTCCTTCCATTGCACAAGTGATAACCACAATTGTTTTTCCCAAGCATTAAGTGCACTTTTCATCACAACACAATCATCTTTCTTTGCCATAATCCAAGCTTAGTTCTTCTAGTGTTAATCGAAGAAAGTATTAGTACAACACAAAATCTTTCTAAAGAAGGGTAAGCATGGGTGAAATTTGGTGTAGGGCCTCATCCCATCCAGCCTGTTCAAGGAACACAGCAATATAAAAAATACTTCCCCATATAATTTGCTAAATAGTGAAATTTCAGGCCAATGCAGATGAAACTGGAGAGTGATTTTTTTTTCCCATCATAAACCAGCAGCTATTTATTTCCTTTAACTATAGAAAGAATATGGAAGAATAATCTAGAATGCACATCCAGTGAGAGTGAGACACTCATTTTAGCCTGTGCTGACAGCATTCCAAAGATAAGGCAAATAGTTTTAAAATTTGGGAAGGAGACTGAGTAACAGTGGTGGATATCATGCCAATTAC
This sequence comes from Ramphastos sulfuratus, assembly GCA_013399055.1. Classification (NCBI taxonomy): domain Eukaryota; kingdom Metazoa; phylum Chordata; class Aves; order Piciformes; family Ramphastidae; genus Ramphastos; species Ramphastos sulfuratus. The sequence continues at coordinate 17,334 of WBNM01027974.1, read as the reverse complement.
ATCCCAGCCACAAGGACTCTTAAATCATAAATTATCCATCAACAGCTGTGCATGATTCTGCATAGCTGAAAGTTGTTAACTAAATAAGTTGCAGTTCATGTAACAGAATGTTGGGATAGAGGATTCTAGTGGTGAATTGTATCACAGCTGGTTTAGAGATTTCTCATTTTGAAAGCATGTTTCCGGGAGGTAAAATTAATTATTGGCCCTAGAATATGAGTTAAGTATCAAAAATTAATGAATGTACTATGCAAGACAAAAATACTTGCCAACATTGTTCTGCACAGGTTTTGTTTGTCTTTGCATAAATATGGCCATACATATTTTCCTATTTGTCAGCAAACCCAAAGTCGTGAAGTGGAAGGTATGAAGTAGAGGCTGACAATATGAAACATACATTTGTTAAAATGTCAGTTTCTAAATGATAATTTTATTCTAAAATTTATGGATATCCTTTCTACATCATAGAATCACAGAATCATCGAATGGTAAGTTTGGAAGGGACCTCAAAGATCATCTAGTTCTAACCCCCTGCCATAGGCAGGGACACCTCCCACTACTACAGGTCACTCAAGGCCTCCTCCAGCCTGGCCTTCAACACCTCCAGGGAGGGAGCATCTTTAAGGGACAATCAGTAAAAACAGGATCTGTGCAGAACTCTGAAATAAAGTGCAGATAAATAGAGCTGGAATGGTCTGGCTAGTACAAAAATAATGCATGATGCATGCCCGAAGTTAGTCAAACTGGATTTTAGTTTGTCTAAATTTGGAAACATCTAAGTTTTACATGAAGATAAATAGTCATCTATCAATGACAGCAGAATATGAATCATCTCTATTTTCACCAGTATAGAAATAAAATAAAAGAAGACTCTAAGCTTGCCTACATCACTTAAAAAATGAGATATGTTAAGTTGTTTCAGAGTAAATACGAAGNTCCATTTTCAATCTCCCCTCTGCCAGTTGAAACCCATTGCCCCTTGTCCTGTCATTGCAAGACCTTGTAAATAGTCCCTCCCCAGCCTTCCTGTAGTCCCCTTCAGATACTGGAAGGCTACTCTAAGGTCTCCTGGAAGCCTTCTCTTCTCCAGGCTGCAGAGCCCCAACTTTCTCAGCCTGTCCTCATAGTAGAGCTGCTGCAGCCCTCTGAGCATCTTCATGGCCCTTCTCTGGACCCGCTCCAATACTTCAATGTCCTTTAGTAGGGTTTTTTTTCCTTCAACAGGTCTCTGTCATATATTTGTGGTTCTAGTTCCAAGAAGCATGAAAGAACTGTTGAGAGAAAGTTTTCTAGCAGCAGCATCAGCAGAACTTGCCCTGTGCTGGGTGATCAGCGATGATCAAAGGGCTGTAGCCCATGAAGATGAGCAGAAAGAATTGGGGATGTTCATTCTGGAGGGGAAGGCTCTGGGAAGACCTCATAGATACTTTTCAGTATATGAAGNCATCTTTAAGGGACAATCAGTAAAAACAGGATCTGTGCAGAACTCTGAAATAAAGTGCAGATAAATAGAGCTGGAATGGTCTGGCTAGTACAAAAATAATGCATGATGCATGCCTGGAGTTAGTCAAACTGGATTTTAGTTTGTCTAAATTTGGAAACATCTAAGTTTTACATGAAGATAAATAGTCATCTATCAATGACAGCAGAATATGAATCATCTCTATTTTCACCAGTATAGAAATAAAATAAAAGAAGACTCTAAGCTTGCCTACATCACTTAAAAAATGAGATATGTTAAGTTGTTTCAGAGTAAATACGAAGTACAACAACAACAACAAAAAACAAACCAGGCAAAACCAAACTCAAAAACCTGCCACTTGCTTAAGCACAAGTCCACATATGAAGCATGATTCTACGTTTGATGTATGTTTTTTCAGCAAAGTGGGAATGCTGAACACATATGGATGAAAAATTCTGACATATTCATGCCTCTTTGTCTTATTGGGAAACTTGTTCTTTCTGTGTTTACCTGATGGAACATGAAACAACAGATTCCAGAGTTTTCCATGTTCCACATCTGGTGACCAAAATCAATACTCACGATTGCGATACCATATGGTGGGTCATATTCTAAGCAGGATAGTTTTCAGTCTTGTCAAAACACTGAACGGACTAAAAAGAATGGCTATAGCAACTAGTAGTATAGCTGTGGTAGGTGAGGATAATTGCCAAATACATCCTTTTATGCAGATCTTTTTGTAATAAAACAGCCACGGTACAGAGTAGTTCTGGTAGTAGAACAGCAACAGTAATCTACAGCTTCAGGCAGAGCTATCTTTTTTCAGCTGCAGGTCATTTAGAGGACCTAGAGAAGGAATTAGAGAATGTGAAGGTAGACTGAGAAGCTGTTTTAGAATCANTTTTAAACTGGAGCAGGGTAGATTTAGGTTGGACATAAGGAGAAAGTTCTTTATAATGAGAGTGGTAAAATAGTGGAACAAGTTGCCCAGGGATGTGGCTGAAGCCCAGTCCCTGGAGATATTCAAGATCAGACTCAGTGTGTCCCTGTGCAGCCTACTCTAGTTGGAGTTGTCCCTGCCCTCTGTAGCAAGGTTGGACAGGACGACCTTTGAGAGTCCCTTCCAACTCTATGGAATCTGTGAACCTGTGAATCTGAAAGAGACAGGTGAAGCTTAAGAGGAAAAGTGTCAGTCATGGTGGATCTGAAAAGGTAAACTGGTGATCCAGGGTAGAGGCTGCATTTGCACTTGCATAACAATATTTAGATGATCCATGTGACACAATAAAGAAACTACCTATTTTTGAAGGCTAAAATCAGATAGCTGAGTCAGTACTCGTGGTTCACCAAAGCGCTGCCACCTGCCATGGCATGAGGCTAGAAGGGCACAGGTCCTTAAGGCAGTAACAAAAAAAAAAACCAAAAAAAAAGGTAATTCTCATGCAGCATTTCTTCATCTTCTGTTTTAAAAATCCCATTTTATTATCCACTCAGAAGCAATCAAAGTTTACTGCATCATTAATGCTATTGTAAGATAGGATTCAGGCACTTGGGAGGGGAGTATTTTTGTTTTGTACATCACCATGTACTGCTCGTTGGCACTTTGGTTATTATCATTCTATGACTCCTATTAAATTTTTAATGGCATTGCTAAGAGTTTTAACATTAAAAAGGCATTAAGATTTTTGTGTCTATTTAAAAAACTTTTCCGAGCTTAACATTGATAAAGTTTCAAGTATTTGTTGGCATAAAAAAAGGTTTTTACAAAAAATTTCCTTTAAAAAAATAAATTTTACTTAATTATGAAATTGTAAATCTAGCAAATTTTCTCCAATTTCCTGTAATCATTATCCAAATGAGATATGCAACTTTTAAGCACCAAAAAATATGACTTTTAAAGGTCCTTCCAACCCGATTATTCTATGTTAATGAACTCTTTTTTTTAGTGTAGTGCAATCAGAAGCTGAGCATGCAGGATATGAAATGCAGAGTGTGTGTGCCTAGCACTTGACCCAGAGCACAATCCACAGACAGGTGACTTCAGCGTGTCTGTGTGGGCAGTGAGAGGGCAGACATTTGGAGCACTGGCCAAATATCTGGGATGTGAAAGATTACCAGAAAAGACAGGAAGCATTTTCATGCTAGCATTCACAAAAGGTGATGATATCAACTACCAGGAGTAAAAGTATCTGCTTATGTTAAGGCTTAGTTTGCAGTCATTTACAATAGGCCATGTTAGTTAGCTTACTGTTCTGTGCTGGCAGCAGGCTCAGCAGTTAAAGGCTCACTNAGGTGGGGTCTGAGGAGAGCAGAGGCAGAATCCCCTCCCTTGCCCTGCTGCCCACACTTCTCTTGCTGCAGCCCAGGACTTGGCTGCTGTCTGGGCTGCATGCGCACACTGCAGGCTCATGTTGAGCTTTTCATGAACCCAGATACTACCTTTGAGTTCATAGCTTAGTTTGTGTTTTGCTAAGTGTGGTTCTCATGAAGTGTTGTTCAGCATGTTGGCATTTCCATTTCCTCCCAAAAATTAGAAACATGGAACCAGTTAGGTTGGAAAAGACATTTAAGACCATCAGATTCAAAGGTAAGATCATCAAGTTCAACTGTATGACAAATTCTAACACTTGTGACACCAAATGGCATTCTGTGTTCTTTTTGGCTCTTGAAATCTTCTCCAACACTTTCTAGGATGATGTGGTTACAGGCACACTGCTGTGGTTTTTATCCTTAGCTCTTTTGTAAGTTGCTGCTACATTATTCACATGCTGCACCATCTTTTGTCTCTGTGTAACTGTCTCTATGGTAATTACTTCATAAAATAATAGCAATGCTTACATGAAGGAAATAGTTATGCTCATTTCAACAAAACCTTATGCCATAGGGACATTATAATGGCTGAACAGTAACTAGTGATCATATGGGCACTTGATGGACATTAGAAGAAAGTTCTTCACAAGAAGCTAGTGAAATACTGAAACAGGTTGCCTAGAGATGTGGTGGAGGCCTCATCCCTGCAGACATTCAAGGTCAAACTTGATGAGGCCCTGAGCAACCTGAGCTAGTTAAAGATGTCCCTGCTCAATGCGGGAGGGTCGGACAAGGACAACCGTCAAGGGTCCCTTCCAACCCAGACGTATTCTATGATTCTATGTGCACACAGAGGTGCACACAAAGCTCTGTACCATCAGCAGTCAGAAGAATGCCTAGCTTTTAAATTTTCATAAAGTAAAGAGCCAATTAATTTGGCATCAGTGGTTATCACTTCTACTTTTGGAGAAAATGTCAGTAGGATAATATTATTAGAAGGAAAAGGGAACATGTTATAGTTCAAAACAATGTAACAGCATTCCAAAACTATTTTAAGAAACAGATTTATCAGAAGGTTAAAATTATTACAGTGAAAAGTAACAATTTGCAATATATGTTTTGCATCAGTTTAGAAATCAGGAGGAATAGTTAAATTTATGAAAGAATACAATTGCTGGTTTTCTCAACCAGAAATTCAATCTAGGCTTCTAATCGGAACCTAAAAAAAAGAAGAAAGTTATGCAACAATATGAGGAAATGGAAATTACATCCAGATTAATCTTCAGTTCTTCAATGAATAATCACTATGACAGATGAAAAGAGTGCAGAGAAAGCAGGTGTACTGCTGACAGTATAACTGATTGAGATAAGAGACAGTGGACAGTGGAGAAACAACACTGGTTTGGGTTCTACCTTCATTTAGATGTGGCAGTAATTGGCTACACTGATCTCTAAATCATTGCAGGGAGAAAAATGCGGAACTTTTTGCAATTATCAGATCACACCACTGAAAAGAATAATTTAAAGATTTTACATAAGAAAAAAAATAAATCATGGCCAAAATAAGGTTGCAACAACTAAAGGTGACACATTTCAATACACTTCAATATGGTATAAAGATCAGATAAAAGTATGTCTTCTAAAGAAACTAATAAGGCTGTATATTACAGAATCTTCTATGTAGAAGAACAATAGGTAAAAAAAACTAGAACAGGAAACATAGAAGGTATTAGAAAAGCTCTGAAAAAGAAATGGAATAAAGTAGAAAAGTATCAGCAGCTAACTTACATGAGAACAAAATACGTGGATTACAAATGACACTAAAAAAAATGTATGGAAACTAAATATTTCTAAAAAGTGAAATGAAAGAGATGCTGCTCTTCAAAAGTTTAAAAAATTAACTTCTTATTCCTCTGGCTAAAAATAATCAGTGAAAGGTTTGCCTGCACTTCAGTGAGATATATATTCCTGTTGGTACTTAGTATGATAATATCCATATCCAATATTCTGTGAGCTCTGAATATACTAAAAATGCTTAGAAGTTGTGGTTGTGGTTGTGTTGCTAGGGTTGTTTGGTTTGGGGTTGGTTTTTTTGGGGGGGGGTGGGGTTTGTGGTGTTTTTGGGGTTTTTTTGTTTCGGTTTTGGTTTTGTGGTTTTTTTTTTTTGTTGTTGTTGGTTTTGGTTGGTTGGTTGCTTTTTGGTTTTTTTTAAAGAAGTTGATGAAAATAATTTAGTTTCCGTAAATGACATGAAGAAAGTATCATGGGATGTGGTGCTGAGGGACATGGTTTAGCACCAAACTTAGGAGAGTTAGATAATGATTGGACTTAAAGATCTTTTCCAACCAAAATGATTGTATGATTCTACCACAGTGCTAAGTATGCTAAAGACTTTTATCAAAAAAAAACCTGTCTTAACTCATTCTGGTCTTCTATCTCAATTTAAATCAACTGAGATTGAATTGAAGTCTTTGGTGATTGACAAATAACAGATTTTTATGGTGATATGTAATTAATCATAGTGACAGAAAACAGCCTTATAGTTTGTTTTTTTTCACTATGACTCAATAAAAAGCTTTACAGAAAATCTGTGGGCTCATACACTTAGTTAAGCAATTTGGTCAGTAACTAATTCTTTATTGTAACAGGCCAAAAGCAACTCTGAGTGTTAATGGAATAAAATTTCCCTTTATTTTATAGGGAGGAATTAGTTGGGAGTGTTCATTGTCTCCATCTTTTTCCCAGACCCTAGAATCCTGCATTAGTGGATATTAACCATTAAATCATATGAAAACAAAATGTTCAGGTGCATTTCAATAAACAGTTTTATTTAATTATTATTTTAAGGGTTTTTTTTTTCATAGCTGGAATGTTTCACTGAATGTCAAATAGATCTATGAGTTCTAGAACAATTCTGATTTTAAAGTAAGTCATTGCAAATCCAAAATTCCAGCTATAAGTTTATAGATTGTGAGACATTAACAGTTCAGAAACCAATGGAGGTTAACTGGTCAAAGCAGGAGAGAGTGGAGATTAACTCTCAAAAATACTCAGGGAAAAATATCTCCTATACCCTAGAAGGACTGTATAATTTTGATGAGAAATTGTCATTTGTACAAATAAATTTTAGAGTGCAGAAAGAATTGTGCAATTTCTTGCATTAAAAAAAATATCCAGAGCCAAGTTTTCTGTAACCTATATGCTTCTTATTATATTTTTTTATTATATTCATCATCAAATAGAAAGTTGAAATGGACATGGAATAAAGAAATCTCCACACTGAAATGCTCCTACATCTTATATGTCTGCTAAATGTCATATGCCAGGTGATTTAAACACCGTTTGACATCATCCAGACAAAGTTTTATTTTTGGAATTAATGCATCAGTATAATTATAACAGGGCATCTAAGATGTCAACTCTGACTGCTTTCAGTTTCTGATGGCTCTTCTAATCTACCAAGCACAAATACAGGCTGGGCAGTGAGTGGCTGGAGAGCAGCCCTGAGGAGAGGGAGTTGGGGGTGCTGGTGGATGAGAAGCTCAATGTAAGCCAGCAGTGTGCACTTGCAGCCCAGAAAGCCAACCAGAGCCTGGGCTGCATCAGGAGAAGTGTGGCCAGCAGGGCCAGGGAGGTGATTCTCCCCCTCTACTCTGCTCTGCTGAGACCCCACCTGGAGTATTGCATCCAGTTCTGGAGCCCCTGGGACAAGAGGGATGTGGAGATGCTGGAGTGTGTCCAGAGAAGGGCCACGAGGATGCTGAGGGCTAGAGCAGCTCTGCTATGAGGACAGACTGAAAGAGTTGGGGCTGTTCAGTCTGGAGAAGGGGAGGCTCCCTGGTGACCTTCATGTGGCCTTCCAGTATCTGAAGAGGGCCTACAAAAAAGCTGGGGAGGGACTTTTTAGGCTCTCAGGTAGTGCCAGGACTAGGGGGAATGGAGCAAAGCTGGAGGTGGGGAGATTCAGCCTGGATGTGAAGAGGAAGTTCTTCAGCATGAGAGTTGTGAGAGCCTGGCATGGGTTTGCCCAGGGAGGTGGTTGAGGCCCCATCCCTGGAGGTGTTTAAGGCCAGGCTGGATGAGGCTGTGGGCAGCCTGATCTAGGGTAGGGTGTCCCTGCCCATGGCAAGGACGTTGGAACTGGATGATCCTTGTACTCCCTTCCAACCCTGACTGATTCTATGACTCTATGATTCTAAATGAACCGTATGGCACTATTCTGTTACTTAGGACACGTCATATTCCTAAAACAAGAGTCTAAAACGTTGTCTATTACTGACAATGACATCATAACATAAAGGATGTATTCTAAATTTAATCTCACAAGATTTTTTTGGGGAAAATCTAATGTTATTTTTCTAGATGTCATAGAAATCTCTATGAAATCCGCACATGGTCCTTCAAAGACAAGTTCTTTTTCAACATGCACTCATTTCTGTGCTTTCTATTAGAATAAAACTTGCTATTACTTTACAAATCACCTTGTTATTTAATTCAATTTTCCACAGCCAGCACAGGAAAACAAGGATGTAAAAGCTGAACTAGCAGTTAAGAATTGTGGGTTGCTTTCAAGCCAACCTTTCAGTATCTTCCTCTTGACAAACTCTGCTTCCATCATTATGTACCCATAGTGGAATGCCCTTTGCCCATAAACAACTTACTCCACTTCTGCTACACCTGTCCATGGAGGTTTGGACCTGGGTATTTTTAAACTCAGATTATGCTCATTTGACAGTTCATCCCTGAAAGACTTAGAGTATATCAAACAGCATTTAAGATAGGTAGAGTCCAGAATATGCTAAATACTCCGATTTTTACTTCAGGTAACAATGATGAACTGATAGATGAAGTATCATTTAGTTTTCCCATTTCTTTCTTTGTGATGTTAAAAAGTGGTTATTTCCATCACAAGCAAAATAAAATTTTAGTAATGTAGATAAAAATCTGTTTTTTCCCTTAGTTTGGGGTTTTTTGTTTGTTTGGTTTTGTTTTGTTTTGTTTTTTATTATTAGAGCTTCTATTTTTTATACCATTTTTTATTCTGTTTCTTATATTATAAAAAATAAATTTATGTTATTAAAAATATGTTTATATTTTTATTCTGTTTTTTATTATTAGAGCTTCTCCATACGAGGCTGATCTTCAGGAATTAGTGCATCAAATTGACATCATTGTAAACAGCAAGAAAGTGGAATGGGAAAGGAAGATGAAAGCTTTAGAAGCAAAGATGGATATCCAGGATCAAGAATTAGCAAGTGTCCAAAGCAAACTGGATCAAAAAGGTCAAGAGGTATTTAAGAATATCACATTCTATAAAGAAAGTATTTATTCTGGTAGTTAGTTAATTGTATGCTCTAAATGCTCTATAAGGAGACTTACTTGTTCTATCATGTAAAAATACCAAACACCCTTTAAAGGTCACTAATTATCCTTAGAATTTTGTTTTAAAGTGTGCTCCTGTTCTGAAAAGTAATTGTAAAAATGTCATTGAAAGTCTCATATTTCTTCTGTTTCCAGAAAGTCTAAATCAAATAGTCTTGGTTTAACTGTAAAAAGATAATGTTATGTTTTTATTCTAAATGTCAACACTTCTAGTTTCATCAGAAGTGTTGCTTGGAAATGTACAGTTCAGACAGTTTCATAAAATTATGCCTTTGTGATTCTGGTTTACACCTGACTTTTATCATTTTATGTGATACATTTCGTGTGATAATTTTATTATTAAAGGTGAATATTTGAGTAGTATTACAACTTAGACTTGCTTACCACACTGAAAGCCCCTGTGTAGCTGATGTTGTCCATACCTACAGTTTCATCTGCTTGAATCAGTCAATCCTAGCACAGCAGGCAGTTCTAGTTCAAGACATTTGAGGTTAGGTGTTTTTACACGTGGGAATCCTTGTGTGAGCTAGATGTCTAAACTGCCAGCAGGAGTTTTCAAAATCAAGTAACTCTCCCTAATGAGCAATTAGGAGCTTGCCATTAGTTGTTGCAGTCAGGAAAGCCAAGAGAATAATTCAGCAAGTCAGTCTTTAAAGCATCCATTTATTTGCCTGTGCAGAGATGTTATCTGAAATATTTATCATATTCTACCTAGCTTCCAGCTGCCCCTCCAGGAAAAGCACAGGTGTCATGTGTGCTTTGTCGTATTTCTCAGATCCCTTTGAAACTCAGATAATTGAAGTTATCTCAAATGGCACTGTACTTAGGGAGCTGAAATGAGTCTATGGTGTCTCCCAATAATTTGTGCCTGAGTAGTTGAAAGTCATTTCTGTGATTACACCAGCCATTCAAGCAAGATTTTCACAATGGGGCACAGCGGTTCATTTGTATAGCTGGATCAGAAAAACTTTCATTAAATGCTCTTTCATGACAGACTCATACAGTATTATTATTAAATAATAACACAAGGATGTAATGAGATTTTTAACTATAAAATCCCTTACTTGATGTTACAATCTAAGTTTGTGATATGTAGTTTTATTATTAAGTTGCTGAATGAGAATGTATTTGTAGTATCTATCTACTTATCTCTTAAGCAACAATCTTCCTTCAAAATTTCAAATGGCTCTTCCAAAAATGATGTATTTTTGAACACATCAGAAAAGGTAAATTTTAACCCTTATCCTCACTGTAGGTGGGACTACTTCAACAGAGACTAGAAGACTTGCAGAAAACTAGGTATGAAATGGTTCAGAGTTGTGAAACTCAGCTTCAAGTGCTACAATCCCAAGTAAGAAAAACATTAATTTCATTATTTTATGATTGCGGTGTAATGAGTTTATTGCAGATGACACCAAGTTAGGAGAAGATGTGGATCTGTTGGAGGGTAGGAGGGCTCTGCAGAGGGACCTGGACATGTTGGATGGGTGGGCAGAGGCCAGTGGGATGAGATTGAACAAGGCTAAGTGCAGGGTTCTACACTTTGGCCACAACAACCCCAAGCAGTGCTACAGGCTGGGGACAGAGTGGCTGGAGAGCAGCCAGGCAGAGAAGGACCAGGGGGTGCTGGTAGATAGTAGCTGAAGATGAGGCAGCAGTGTGCCCAGGTGGGCAGGAGAGCCAATGGCATCCTGGCCTGGATCAGGAACAGTGTGGCCAGCAAGACAAGGGAAGCTCATACCATTGACATTGGCCCATCCATCCAATCTATCCAAGTCCCTCTGTTGAGCCTCCCTACCCTCCTGCAGATCAACACTGCCACCCAACTTGGTGTCATCTGCAAACTTACTGATGACATACTCTATGTCTTCATCAAGGTCATCGATAAAGATTTTAAACAGAAGTGGTCCCAACACTGAGCCCTGGGGACACCACTTGTGACTGGCCGCTGGCTGCATTCAAATCCATTGACCACCACCTTTTGGGCCTTTTCATCCATCCAGTGCTTTATCCAGCAGAGCTGTGCTCATCCAAGCCATGAGCAGTAAGCTTGGCCCTGAGAATTCTGCATGGAACAGTGTAAGAATTTTTGGAAGTCTAGGTAGACAATATCCACAGCCTTTCCCTCATCCAGTCCTCGGGTCATCTTGTCATAGAAGGAGATCACATCAGGCAGGACCTGCCCTTCATGAACCCATGCTGACTGGGCTTAATCCCCTGGTTGTTCTCTATATGGCATGTAATAGCCCTCGAGATGTCCTGCTCAAAAGACCTTCCCTGGTACTGAGGTCAGACTGACAGGTCTGTAGTTTCCCTTCATGCACAAAATTTGGATTGCCTTTAAGAGTAGATCTTTCCCAGTCTATGCCTTCAAACATTCTCTTTCCTGTCAGTCATCCTATTTATTTTACCAGAGGTTTCGGTGCTGGTGACATTCACATTTTTGTTTCCAGTTCCTATCTTCTCATTTCACCAAATCGTATTCAGAATCATAGAATCATAGATTGGATTGGGCTGAAAGAGACCTCCAAAGTTCATCTGTCCAATCCCCCTACAGTGAGCAGGGACATCCTCCTCTAGATCAGGTCACCCAGATCCTCGTTGAATGAGACCGTGAATATCTTCAGGGATGGGACCTCAACTACCTCCATGGGAATCTCCCTGTTCTAGAGTGCTACTACCCTCATGGTAAAAAGCTTGTTCCTAATGTCTAACCTAAATCTACTCTAATTTAAAACCATCGACCCTTGTCCTATCACAAAAGGCCTTTGTAAACAGTCCCTCTCCAGCCTCCTTGTAGGCCCCCTTCAGGTACTGGAAGGCTGATGTTAGGTCTCTCTGGAGCCTTCTCTTCTGCAGGCTGAACAACCTCAGCTCCCTCAGCCTGTCCTTGTAGAGGAGGTGATTCAGCCTGCTGATTGTTTTCATGGCCCTTCTCTGAACCAGCTCCATCAGGTCCTTGTCCTTCCTATATTGAGGGCTCCAGAGCTGGATGCAGCACTCCAGGTGACGTCTTAAGTGTGGAAGTTCTGTCTGTCTGTTACGGATGATGCAAAATCAATAATCGATACTAATTTTGATATCCAGGCAGAGATTGTTAATAACTATGAAAATTTTTCATTAACATTAAATCTCTACAGAAAACTCATTTACAAGGTTCCAAACGCAGGGTTTGGAAACTTATACACACAGGGAAGAGGAAAAATGGAACACTGTAAGAGGTACCCAGCAAAGGCAAACATTATACTGGAAGAGAAGGTTTTTGGTGGTCACTACACCGTTGGCAGTTCATTATCCTGCTCAGCCACTGGATGGATGCAGGAAGCTCCTTTCTGCTTATGGCAGAAGGCAATTAGTGATTACAAGAGGCTTTAAGTATTTACTCACAAAATATTATCAGACAGTACCCAAAGCAGGTGGAGGGGTTGCTGTTAGTGGTCTCAAAGCCATTAGAGGCTTTGGAGTTTCCCAGGCTCTTTTCTCAGGCAGCTGGAGTCTGGCACAGTCTCTGACCTGGTTCCTCTTGACTCCCCATTCAGCAGAAGCCTTGCAGAGGGGCAGGCAGGATGCAATGCCACGTGCAGGCTTGGCACAATGTCACGCTGGCTGTGCAGGCTGAGTACCTGCAGGCATCTAGAGGCTAATCCTGGTAAGGTCTTGGAAGGCAGTTTGCAGGCAGTTCAGGATACAATAAGGCAATAAGCAAGCATGGATGCAATGGCAGAGAGCAGATACAACATCAGAGCATGGATACAATGGCAGAGCAGATACAATGACAAAGCAGATACAATGGCAGAACACACATCGCGCTACCTGCTCATCCCTTTTTATCTATACAGCCTGACGCTAATGGGCCTTTGGACACAGAATAGCCAATCAGAATGGCAGTTAGCCAAGCCTGACCATATCAGGCGAAGCCATAGGCTTGCTTTACCCTTTATAGGGCAGAACACAGGCCTAGCACAAGGCAGGCACAAACTGAGCCTGTGTACCTTGTTTACCACAGGATACAACTGGCCAGGGTCCTTAGACTCAGTGGTTCCAGGTTCTCTGTCCTTTCTTCCACTGTTGCCTCTCCTCATAACAGAAGGAGAGAGAGCAGAAAACCATGTATGGGCAAGCCAGGACATGTATAAGCCTATTTTGGCCTGTTTAGGCCTACCACAACACTGTTAGAACAATTCCAAGCACCTATGCTAGCAGTAGGACTGCTCCCACTCTGCTCCAGCATGAGTCCAGCTCCTTAATGAGTCTCTTCCTTAAAAATCAGTGTTGCAATTTTAATAACAAAATTATTTTAACGTCCCTAATTCTTAGCTGCACAAAGTCATATCTATAATATAGAGCTCCCCAACAATATGAATCTTCACGTTATCTGCTTTGTCTGCCTGCTTTTGTTTCTTAATCCTCACTTGAAAGTTATACTTTCTTCTGTGCTGTATATCATAAAAGCTACAATTCAGGTTTGGATGAATGGTGCATTACTATTTACCAGGAGCATTATATCTTTCTCTGCAGATGTATTCGTAAAATCCCTCCCAATTTTTGTTCCTTCCTAATCTTAGGTAGAAAGGATCACTTTTCCTAGCTGTCAGGATGCTAGTCTGTCCAGAAAAAAACTCTGATGTGCTTTACCCTTGCTGTTGATTAATAGCAGCAGTTTAACAAACAACATTCCCACTGAACTTATTGTGTGCAATAAACCCTGTATTTTTTCTTTGTACTNAAAGGGGCAGAATCCCCTCTCTTGCCCTGCTGCCCACACTGCTCTTGCTGCAGCACAGCACTGGGTTTGGCTGAGGTGGAGTTAGTTCTCTCCATAGCATCTTTTGCAGCACTGTCTTTTGTAGTGGTAGCTGGCGAGGTGTTGATAACACACCAGTGTTTTGGCTGATGCTGAGTGGTGCTCACACAGCACCAAGACTGTGCTCTTCCAACATCCCCTGCCACCAGCAGCAGGCTGGGGAGGGGGACGCAAGATCTTGGGAGGGGATTCAGCCAAGCTAGCTGACCCAAACTCACCAAAGCAGTATTGCATACCATATGATGTCAGCTCAGATATAAAAGCTAAGGGAAGGAGGAAGTGAGAGGGAACATTTGTTAATTGTGTCTGTCCTCTGGATCAGCCACTACATGTCTTGAAGCCCTGCTGGACATCACCTGCTGATGGGAAGTAGAGAACAGTATTTTTGTTCTTGCTTCCATGCATAGCCTTTGCTTTCGTTTTTGCCTTATTGATCTGCTGTCATCTTGACCCATGGACCTCGTGTTATATTTTCCCTTTCCTCTGTCCATCTAAGAAGGGGAGTGATAAATTGGCCTTGGTGGGCATCTGGCCCCCAGCCAGGGCCAAACCACCACCTTTTTGTATTAGAGAAATAATTCCTGATATGTAACCTGAAAGTATTAAGCTATGCAAATCTACAACACCTTATCATAATTAAACAGCAATTATGAACTTGAGGAGTTTGTCTTCATTTTTTGTCTTTTTTTTCTCTGTATTGATGTTTAGTAGTAGAAATCCCTCAGAAAACGTACAAGAATCCATACTTGCTTTAAGCACTTGAGCAACTACTTGCCTCAGTTAGACATTTAAAAGCTGCATGTCTGCATCTGAGCTACCCCAGGCTCCCTTTAGAATCAGCGGAGGGAAATGGACACTCCTAGAATATCATTCATGTCAATATGCAATGAGAATTTAAGATAGCTGAAGTGACTAAGCATTTGGTGGCAGCTTTTTGTAATGGAGAGCAGCTCAGGCTTGGATGTCTAACTTTCGGAAATCTGAACTTAGGTGAATTCTACCATAGAATTCACTAAAATGCCTCTTTTTTTCTTCTTTTCCAATTGCACAATGCAAAAATAGAACCACTTGGACCTTATTTTTAAAGTTAATATATAGCATTGAATGAAAGGATTCTTGGCTTCTAGTCTAGTTTCAAGACTGTCTGAAATAGAATCATAGAATCATAGAATGGTAAGGTTGGAAGGGACCTCAAGGATCATCTAGTTCCAACCCCCACCATAGGTTGGAAATGTAAATATCCTACTTATATTCAGTAAGTCTAATATTCAAACTGAGTTTTCTCATTTTGGCTATCTCTTCCATTTTAGACTGTTGGATCCTGTATTTGCTAGCTTTTTTAGCAGGAATAATCCAATTACTTCCTTGGAAGTAAATTCTTATCCAGACAGTAGTTTGCTAGAGCAGTTAATATAAAGATGGGATTTAATAGAATGGTTTAGTTTGGAAGGGACTTCAAAGCTCATCTAGTTCCAAACCCCCCACCATAGGCAGGGACACCTCCCACTAGAACAGGTCACTCAAAGCCTCCTCCAGTCTGGCCTTCCAACACCTCCAGGGAGGGAGCAGCCACAGCCTCCCTGAGCAACAGCCTCCCTGTGCCAGTGTCTCACCACCCTCACTGCAAAGAACTTCTTCCTAACATCCAGTTTCAATCTCCCCTCTGCCAGTTTAAACCCATTGCTCCTTGTCCTGTCATTGCAAGACCTTGTCATTAGTCCCTCCCCAGCCTTCCTGTAGGCCCCCTTCAGATACTGGAAGGCTACTCTAAGGTCTCCTGGAAACCTTCTCTTCTCCAGGCTGCAGAGACCCAAATCTTGTAGCCTTCCTTATANTCAAGAAGGATACAGCCATTACGCACACTGTGATACTGTGATAATATTTCAGCTGTTTTAATGCTAAAACAGAAACATCCAAGTTTAAAGTACATAGAATGGTAAGGTTGGAAGGGACCTCAAAGATCATCTAGTTCCAACCCCCTGCCATAGGCAGGAATACCTCCCACTACTACAGGTCACCCAAGGCCTTATCCAACCTGGCCTTGAACACATCTTTGATCACATTTTGTGATTCTGTGCTCCACAACCTCCCTGGGCGACCTGTGCCAGTGTCTCACCACCCTCACTGCAAACAACTTCCTCCTAACATCCAGTTTCAATCTCCCCTCTTCCAGTTTAAACCCATTTCCCCTTCATGGTCTTCACTGCCACATGATGATCTTCAGAGGTCCCTTCCAACGCCTACCATTCTGGGATTCTGTGGTAATCCTTCATTCTGGCTAGTGAAGCACCCTTTAAAAATGTAACACAAGATGGCAGTAAACAAGTATAGAACGTGTCACATAAACATTGCAGAGGAAATGACACTGTGAATGACAGTGCCATAAATAACTTCAGCAGAATTAAGTAGCTGTCAGATCAACCCATGTGAAGAGTTGGTTAACAGTTGTGTGAGAGCTTAGTCTTGTTCATCTCTATGAAATTAGCTTTAGCAATTGATTGTTACTGATTGATTGGGGTCTCTGTTCTCATCAGACCCCACCTGGAGTCCTGTGTGCAGTTCTGGAGCTCCCAGCACAGGAAGGACATTGAACTGTTGGAGCAGGTCCAGAGAAGGCCATGAAGATGCTTAGAGGGCTGCAGCAGCTCTGCTATAAGGACAGGCTACAAGATTTGGGGCTCTGCAGCCTGGAGAAGAGAATGCTTTGAGGAGACCTTAAAGTAGCCTTGCAGTACCTGAAGGGGGCCTACAGGAAGGCTGGGGAGGGACTAATGACAAGGTCTTGCAATGACAGGACAAGAGGCAATGGGTTTAAACTGGCAGAGGGGAGATTGAAACTGGATGTTAGAAAGAAGTTGTTTGCAGTGAGGGTAGTGAGACACTGGCACAGGTTGCCCAGGGAGGTTGTGGCTGCTCCCTGCCTGGAGGTGTTGAAGGCCAGGTTGGAGGAGGCCTTGAGTGACCTGTAGTAGTGGGAGGTGTCCCTGCCTATGGTGGGAGGTTGGAACTAGATGATCTTTGAGGTCCCTTCCAACTTTACCGTTCTATGATTCTATGATTCATTGATTGTTACATTGATTAAACATTTAGAACAATTTAGAGGATTGTAGTTTAAAGACATCTCTGGCCACATGGTCTTGTTTGATTTACTCTGTATGTTCAATTCTGCTTTCATTTTTAGTTGTCAAAGTTGAGACATAGTTATGAAAAGTTACGGTCGCATCATATGAAGCAAAAAAAGGTTGAAAGTAGAGAAAAGGGTGAGAAAAGCCTAGAGACACCATCTGAACTCGGCAATTTATATAAGAAACTGGAGGTATGAATACTTTGTTATTACATTCTAATTTTAATATGTGTTGTGCTGGTTTAGGGCTAA